>PVKE010022886.1:0-25168 GCA_004027555.1 Craseonycteris thonglongyai
CTGAGACTGGAAGATAGCTGTTGGCTGAGGAGAGAGGGAGAGGTAACAGTGGGGGTAGGTGGATAATGAATGGCAAAATGGTCTTGGAAAAGGCAAAAGGGGATGAGATCAAAGGCCCACGTAGGAGGATTCGCACTGGAATGAAGGGAAGACCAGTCGGAGATGGGAGGGCAGGAAGTAAAAGTGGGTGAGGCTGAGGGGGGAGGGGGTTGGGGAGCTCTTAGATGGCTGGCCAGTGTAGAAATGGGCGGCCTAGGGGCGGTGATATTTGAGCTGGGAGATGTCTTCAGTGAAGTGGGAAGTGAGGCCTTTCAATAGGACGGAAACGGAACAGAAAGAGGGAAAGGGGCCCTGAGGAGAGTGGTAAAGTCTTGCAAATGCCAGGGCGTAGTGGTGGGGGATGGTAGTGAGGTCAGAGAGCCCCGGCAGGGGATTCTTCTGGGCTGATCCGTTTCAGCTGCTGAAGGGTCCACCCACTCACCACACTGGCTTTGGCAGTGGGAGCAGTCCCAGTCTGTGCAGGGTTGTCTCAGCAATCAGATGGACGGCTCAGGATGCAGACCCCAGTGCTAACACAACTTAGTTGTTCTAGCTCTATTTCTCACCAGGCCGGGGAGATAACACAGAATCGAACAATGCTACATCTGACAGCTACATAGGCGCAGCCACAAAGGAAGAGACTTAGGGTATCTGGATTAGCTGAGAAAGCAGGATAAAAACTGTGTGCTTGTCTTGATTATGACCATTGGAGACGTGCACAGGCAGGAACAGCTAAATAAAATATATAAGAAGCTCATCAGAGGTGGTGTTCTAGGCGATTTTCCTCTAATTTTTAAATGCATATGGTTTTTTGTTTATAATTTAAACAAAGCTATGGCAATACATAGAATTGGTTCAGTCTCCAGTTTCTTTGTCTTTTAGTAGGCACACTTAGAAGGGAGTATTTGAAAATAAAAAGCTCTAGTGTGGAGCCATCTGCAGAGTTGTCTGACCTTCTGTCATCTGGGGCACAGAAATAGGGTGGTGACATCCCTGAGTAACCCCGGGGTTGAAGGCTGACAAGCAAGAGGTTGGACTTTATGCTGGAAGGGCAGTATGTGGTCAAATCTTTGTCTCAACAAACGTGGTGACCAGATTGACAACACAAGGTTATCACAGGACAACTCTTTCCATGCTCAAGTGGGTAGTCTAACATAGCAGTCCCCAACCTTTTTGGCACCAGGGATCGGTTTCATGGAAGACAAATTTTCCATGGAACCATGTGTGGGGGGAATGGTTTCGGGATGATTCAAAGCATGTTACATTTATTGTGCACTTTATTTCTATTATTATTACATTGCAATAGACAATGAAATGATTATACCATCCCCGCTTCAGCTCCAAATCAGATCATTAGGCATTAGAGTCTCATAAGGAGCGTGCAGCCTAGATCCCTCGCATGCGCAGTTCACAATAGGGTTTGCGCTCCTATGAGAACCTAGTGCTGCTGCTGATCTGAGAGGAGGCAGAGCTCAGGTGGTCGTGTGAGTGATGGGGAGCGGCTGTAGATACAGATGAAGCTTCGCTCACCCGCTGCTCTCCTCCTGCTGTGTGGCCCAGTTTCTAACAAGCCACGGACTGGCACCGGTCCATGGCCCAGGGGCTGGGGAGCCCTGGTCTAAGACACGAGTGGGTTGGGATCCCTGAGCCGAGACCTATGGGGAGGCATACCCACCAGGCTGAGGTGGCCGGTGTGCCGATGGAGTAGTCAGATGGACCTGCGTGGGGCCCCTGCTTACAGCTCTAAGCTTTTGGGCCGCTTCTCAGGTTTCCCTTTGTCTGTCTGTGAAGTGGGAATAATACACGTGTAATACTTACCAACAGACAGGCTAGAGCATTACAAACAATAAAAGCAGGCAAAGTGCTTAGTTCAGTACCTGGCTCACAGTAAGCACTCCCTACATGTTTACTGCCGTGATCGTTGTTAATGTGATGATTGCTAAGGCGGTCCATAAATATTGGTGATGGAGGGACCTGATTTGGACCGGGGTGGGGGGGGTACTCTGAATTCTTTGGAGGGGGTTCAGGGCAGGGCCTGAGGACAAGAAGGGCGGTCCTCTCTCACCGCTAGAACCATGCTGTGGGTTCACCCAGGCCTTCGGGAGGAAAGAGAGGGATGTATGAGGAGGAACTCCACGTGGCTTCTTCTTTTGCTACGGTTGGCGCTACTATCCCACTGAACAGGTGCATACAGCTCCAGAGCCCTCCGTCACCTTCCTGGCCCACTATTCTGTTCTGTTTTTCTTCTCTTCAGTTCTTACTTCCTTTTTCTCCTCCAAACCCCAAGTGCTGGGTACATAGGGAACTATGAGTATACTACCTTTTGCAGGTCCCAAGTTTGCTTTGTTGAAACTTCAAGGTCGTCTCCTAAGTCCAGGATTTATAATGTCTGCCTACCCATCCCTTCACTTACTTAAAAAATAACTGTTCCCTCAACCATTGTCTTTAATAAATGCTGTTAAACGATAGTCATCCACAGACAGACAAGGACTCGGACCATCAGTGTTCAATTGAGAAAGCCTCCTTTTGAGGGTACTATATGCCTTGCAAAGAAGCCAGCAGGGGTGTGAACTGTCCACAGAGCTCTTCCCAGCGATGAGATGAACTTTCCTGGACTCAGACACAGATGTTCACGTGGGAAACGTTCCCTGTCTCACTAGTATCTGTTTTTGTTGTCTTGCTTCAACTTTCAGTAATTGTGACAAGAAAAATGATTAGGCCAGTGGTCTGAGCTAGAGAACAGAGTAGCCATCTTCCATTATTAACAGAAAGCTGAATGATTAAAACAAAAACAAGTTGTTGTCCAGAGCAGGTACATCTGCCATGCCGCTGCTGAGTTCCCACGTCGCATTCCATTCTGCATTGATGCATAATAATGATGTACCTTCAGCTTTTTTGGAAACCCTATTTGTATGTGTACAAGGTCATTATCTTCAGCAACAGATACCTGCTCCCAGCCCGGCAATTACCACCTCCGTCCCTGCACACATTAGCACCTGTACACAACACTGATTTGTACTTTCCTATAAAATTACTCTTTCCCTTTTTAATTAGCATGTTTTCAGCAGCAAACCCTATCGTTAAGGCCATGTATGCTCCTCTTATAAATACCGGTTGCCAGCCATTAATTATCTCCCAATGAATTACTTTAGAAGGAGGTTGTTGTTGTGTTTTAGTGCTTATTTTTAAAAAGTGTGATGCCTTTTCCTGACTTTTGACGACTCCATTCTTGCGCTTGATTAGCCGTCTTGAATTTCACGTAATAAGAAAATGTTCCCCTGTCTTCTGCTTTAGGGGACTTAGATGTGAGCAGTACTCAGCGTGAAGGACTGTTTTCATACTTCAAGCTGGAAACTTTTGGTAGGCCTGGACCTCACTGCTCAAGAATTCCTTGGCTAATGGCGAGGGGAAAAATATATAAGAATGCTGGGTACAGTTTAATAGTCTCTGAGAACAAACACCTTCACATCTCACAAGTATCCAGCGTTGCATAACCATTTGAGGGACGGAATCACTGCAACTCATCCAATCATACTGTGGTTTGGTAATGACAGAGTTGTGGATTCTTGCTGCTCTCGAACTGGGAGGTGTCTGGGGAATACAGTTCCATCCTTTTTTTTTTTTTTTTACATCATTATATTTGAAAAGTACACACCCATTCAAGAACTGAAGAGTCATACCTCCCAGCATAAAGTACTTGAGAGAAATGTGTAAGTCAGGGTGTGCTAAAGTGAGCATCCTCACACTCATTTTCCTGCTCAGGGCTAGCAGAGGATTTGGGGTTGCTCGTTAAGTTTTATAGGTACCATTCATCAGAGAGTACATGCACAGGGGAAGAGTTCATTATGCAAGGAGAGTCTTAAATGTTCCTCGCCTTGACATCAATTAAATGGAGATAATCACATTCTGAAAAAGCAAAAATATATGTCAAGAAGCTCAAATTATAATTTCTTATATTGGGATGCCAAGATAGCTCAGCAGTTGAGTGCTTGCCTCACAATTTCAAGGTCCAGGGTTCGGTTCCCCGCCCTGGCCCATGCAACCCCACATGCTAAACTGCAGTTCAGCTGGTAACCACCAGGATGAAGGAGCCCCTAGTTCAATTCCTGTCCCGTGTGGTCCCACACCCACCTGTGTGGAATGAAACCATGTTACAACTAGTGATGTACAACTAGGGAGACTGCTCTGGGCCCACCCCCTTCTCTCTCTCTCTGTCTGTCTCTTTCTCCCCTTCTTTCAAACAATAAAATTAAACAAAAATTTAAATAATAATTTCTAACATTGCTTAGATTCTTCATCAGAGCGGAGACAGTTGGTGATTATGCTCATTTAAAGGTTTGGACTGGTTCCTAATTCCAAGAGCTGGCTTGAACCTGAGCTTGGCTCCCACCTTTGGGAACTTGGCCTCTCTTCGGCTGACCCTGATGGGTCACTCACTTGGATGGTGCACTCACACGATGCTCTAGGCAACGCAAAGAGGCCAGGGCTCGGGGTTTGCAAACACGCACAAGACACCGTCCCTGTGTTCATGCAGTTTGCATCCAGCTGTAGAGGCCTCCTTGGTTCATTCCTATCTTGCGGTCTGGGGGCAGGGCAAAATGCAAGTGGCCTTAGAATTCGTCACGGCGCTCTGTAATTTCCCAGAGCCCTGCACTGTGCTTCTGCTGTAGTTACTGTTTGTGTGTTTTCTCGCCCTCCACCCTCCTCCATGCACTGTGCTCCCCAGAGGACAGGGGCTGGGCTGGTTTCCATCTGAGGATGTGCTTTTCAGAAGGTAGACTCTCAAAAAATGCTTTTCAAAGAATGCCTTCGTCATCACAGTGGGCCAGCGTGTTCTGTACCAATAGAGAAGCGATAAGAAGCTGTTGGACCTTTGCCCAAAGGTCCCTGCACTAAAAATCATCTTGAACATGAGTCACACTGTTGCAAAAAGAAGCTGGAATGAGACTGAGTCAGAAGCAGAGGAGGTTTGTCTGGGCTCCATCACTAACTACTTACTAAACCTCCAGCGAGTCACTTAACTCTATCTCAGTTTCCTCATCTGTGAAATGGGGATAATAATGACCGGCTTAGCTAGTTCCCACGATTGCTTTGAGAATCAAATGAGATAATATACTTGAAAGCGTTTTCAAAAAGCCGAAAGCACTACACAAAGGCAAAGCATTATTTTGCAAAGAAACCTTTCTTTTAATTCCTGTTTCTACCAACACTTTATCACACACGCCAGGGTTCCCGGGTTATATGCTGTGATGTGTGGAGTAGCTCAGCCTATTCTCGATGTGGGCCCCAGAATCTCTTCTGCAGCGTCTAGGGTGTGTAACCTGGGATTCTCCCAAACACCTAGATTGTCTGTCATTCTTTTACCCCTCTCCAATTCATGCAGATATATATCCCTCCTCATTCAACACTTATTTAAAAAGTATGTTATTGAGCACGTATGTGCACTCATGACAGTGCTAGGAACCAAGGCAAAATAGACAAATAACTCAAGATCTCTGCCCTATGAGGAATCCTCCAGCCTATTGGATCTAAGAAAACAGGCATGAGAATGAAAGGCTACTTCTGCATTTGTTTTGGGAGGCAATGTTCCCTGTGAACTTTAATTAGTAAAGATGGCTGTGTACAGTTTTAGTCTTGGCTACAACGAAAAGTTAGTGGGGGTCTTCCTGCATGTTTTTCTGCAACTCACGGTCTGTAGATTTTCATCCGAGCTTGGAGACAGAGGTTGTCTCTTTGGATGAATGTTGTGGGCTCTCGTTTTCCTTTGTGTCGTTGAAGTTAAGGCACTTTAAGGAAGAGCAAGAGCAATGATTATTAGAGTGTCATCTGAATGTTTTCCTGCCAGTTTCTCTGCTGAAATAGGATTTGCTTTGACTAGAAGCACTTGCCCTTGGGGAAAACCATTCCCCAATCCAGTTGAGCAATGAAACTGCTGAGGGCATCTGGTGTTGACATCTCCAGGTAGATACTGGCATTTCATGCCCATCGCTGCTACTCATGTTTCAAGATACCACCACAAGACCCATGGACTTCTCATAGTGACCAGGCAAACAAGCCACCTAAATGCACACGATGGAATGTAGGCTTAGCTTTTGGGAGGACTCAAGAGTAGGAAGGATAGTTCAGTGCAATTCCATCCTTTAAATGTCAGGCTATTCCCAGGTCTCCTTAAAGCAGTCTACAGCCATCACTGCTACTCTTTTTTTTTTCCTTACTAATTTTTTTTTTAATTAATGATTAAATGCATTGGTGTGACATTGGTTGGTAAAAGTTACATAGGTTCTGGGTGTACAATTCTAATGACATTGTCTATGTATTGCATTATGTACTCACCACCATCTTTTCATCACTATATATTTGACTCTCTTCGCCCCTCATAACCTCAGGTATCCACTAAACTATTGACTGTTTCCATGAGCTTTAATTTCTTTGTTATTTTTGCTGCTACTCCTGAACACAGTGGCCTCTCATCCAGATATATTGATCTCTTTATCTTGCCTGCTTATCTTATCTATTAAACCTCCTTCCTCTTCTCCTGTGTTTTCTATATCTGGGCATAGCTCATCATGCCTCAAGACACTGATGTCACTGCTGATTCCTTGAGCAACCTTTCCTCTCTCATCTAAGTGGAACTAGTCTTAGGAGCCAATGGGCATCGTTTCTGCATCCCCAAAGCCCTCATCTTTATCTTCAAGGCTACTTTAGGGAACAGGCTCTGGTCTCTATTGGTCACCTGCCTTTTTACTTGTCCCCTGTGCCTGGAAGAGTTTAGACCACTAAACATGAGAAGTCCCCTCTTCTTTGCCGATTAATCTGTTGGCCCTCCAGTTCTTACTCTAGATGTGGAGGTCTTCCTGGAAGCCTTCCCTGATTGCCCCATGGGCTGGGATAGGACTCATGGTCCCTCCACTGTCTCACTGTCTTCATGGCTGGTCACTTGTCTCTCTTTATGCCTCTACTCCTCTATTCTTGACCATAGTAAATATTCACCCCAATGTCACTTGATGGCTTGAATTTATTAATTCTCATCTCTTAGCCATTGCCAATTCCAGTTTCCTCCCTTGATTTTCAGCCCCACCTTGTTTTGTTTTCTTCTTACCAATTTATATCCAAAGCTTCCTTCAAAACATGCTTTTTAAAAACACCTCCTCAGCATCATCTTCTTCTACTTCCATTCATAACATTTACTTTTTCTTCTGCTTCCTTCCATATGGGAATGTATGCAATGAAGTTTAACATTATAACAAATCCAACACAAGTTACATGTAACATAATAATCGTTTTCCTTAAAACAGTCACCTTGAGAAATTGCACACCTATTATAATAATGTCATACAGTCATTTCTGGAGCTGCTCTTTGGGGGTGATTACATTTACCTTCTTTTGAATATATTTTAGTCATGATGAATTTAATCTTTGCAGGTGGTTTTTAAAAGTTATATACAGCCAAGTTACTACGAACTATATTTAGTGAGTAAAGAGAATGATCAAGCTGGTAACTGTCAGCCAGCAACTAAAACATAATGTTATTATCTTTCTCTGAACATATTTGCACAAGGGAAATTCCAAAACAATTTGACTATGTTATTTTTGACAAGAGTTTTTAGCCTGCCAAGGTAACTACTTTCAGTAATAACACTGGGTTATCTATTATAAAATGCTTGTTAAAATCCGGTTTGGAACTTCATCGGCCTATGATCACCTTGACTTGTACTTATTTCGCGCTGTTTTGCACCCTCATTCATCATCTGTTCTGTGAGAGACTCGGGGAATGAATAAGACCATGGTCCTTGCCCATCAGGACCTCCTGATCTAGTTGAAAAGATAGAACTACAAAGAGTGCTGTGTGAAAAATAGATATCAGTGTGAGATAAAGAAGCAGTATAGAGAAGGGACTGTCTGTAAGGGATAGGAATTCGTTACAGTGTCGGCAAAGCCTTCTCGGGACAGAAGGATGAATGATTAGAAGTTCACCGAAGAGGAAGAGGAGGAGGGAAGGGGACTGCAAGAGTCATTTAAGTCAAGGGAACAGAAGGGACACAGACTGAAACAAGAAGATCTGTTTGGGGGAATCTCAAGTCATTCAATACTGTTATTGTGTAACAAGAGAGAGCGGGGGCCCAGTGAAGTCAAGGCCTTGTATGTACCAATTTTAGAAGTTTGGACTTGATCTTGTTGGAGCCAGGGAGAGGCTCAGTGGGTAGGATTTCCCTTCCCAACAGGATGGTAAATATCCCCATCCAATTAGTCACTAGGATCGCCCCTCCCCCGATCTGTTTTCCCCTCCACGGTAGTCTCAGGCCCATTCCTTCCTTTCTATTTTGACATCTACCTGGTCAGTTCAGGCCTCCAGCACCCCAGGCCTGCCTGGACTGTTTCACCAACTCCTGACCGGCCCTTGGAATCCAGTTCACCTTTTGCTCCTGACAATGTTGCCCAGGATTATCAGAGGAACCTTCTTTTCCATCAAGTCTCACTTCTGTCTGAAAACCTTCCATAGTTTTTCTATGACCTCCCAGATAACTATCCCCCCTCCCTCCTCCCCCTTCCTTCCCAGCCCTGCCTCCTTTTCAGCTTGTCATTCAATGTCCTGCATGATCCGTCCCAACCCCTTTTCCCTCCTAGACTCCTGGCCTTCCTCATAGTGCCAGGACTCGTCTTCTGCTTCCCTTATCTGTCCCCTTGCCTTTATGGTGGCTGTCCTCTGGAATGCAATGCCCACACAAACTTTCATTGTTGTCATTGATTTATTTCAGCTCTTTTCTGGCAAATAGCAAGCCCACTTGCACCCTTACCCCATCACATCCCTCACTCTCCTGCCCTGGAATCAACCACTATTCTGGTTACATTCTTTTACTCTATCCTGTATGTTAATAATATATAGCATTGTTTTCAAAAGATATACATAGCCATAAATGGTATACTTTATATCTCCTTGTGCAATTAGGTCTTTCACCATAATCTTATTTTAAAAATTGACTTCTATTGACATAGATGAATATAATCTTTCAATTGCTGCATTGTATTTTAGTTTCTAAATATACCTTCCATGATCCGTTCATTCTTCTGTGGGTGGGCATTGAGGTTGTTTCTGGGCGATTACAATGTTACAATGAATATCTTTAGCTGGTCTTCTTGCTGTTACAAATTTTACCAGCCTCTCAAGATCCTGCCTTTATCACAAGCTCTTCCATGAAAGGCTGCCCTGAATCCTGCAGCCCACAGCAGCCAAGTCTCAGCTCTCAAAAGTAGCTTGAGCATCACGCGTCTTTCGTACCATTTCATTGTACTTACGAAATCTTTGCTGAACGAATGAATGAATGAATGAATGAGTGAATGAATGAACGGTGCAGCACAACCCAGGGGATGGCTCTGCTCATTTTAAATGGCTTTGGCGCCTTAGCCTGCATTGCCTTCTTTGACAGCACTGGTCTCCCTCCCTCCTCCCGCGAGCCCCAGAGTGCGTGGCTGTGTGGGTGTGTGGGGGCGACACCTAGCTCATTGGAGGAGGGGCTGGCTCTCTGCAGGCAAGTTCACGATCTCGGTCACCCTAGCGTCTGAAGTGCAGCGTCCTAACACCCACCCCCTTCGGCAGAGGCCGGGCCCCGCGCCGACGGCCAGCAGGCGCCTCGGGACTGGACGCGGGTCGGGGGAGTTGCAGGGGGGACTTTGGGGGGGGGGGTCTGAGCACTCGTAGTAGATCCCTCCGCGCTCTGCTCGCGCCGGCGCTTCTTCCTGCGGGAAACCCCTGGGTGCTGGAGGCGCCGGGGGGCGGGGCTTGCGGTGGGAGGAGGAGGCCGAGGCGGAAGGACACACGAGGCTGCACACTCGAGAAAGTTACAGCCAAACTTCGGGCGGCGGCCCGGGATCGGCTGGCTCGGGGGCGCCGGGCGTGGAGGCGCCAAGGCTGAGCTTCAGGGCGCAGCGCGAGGCCGCGAGCCGCAGGAGCAGCAGGAGGAGGAGAAGGGAAAGTGGGGGGGCTTCTCGAGTGGGACCCCCCCTCCCCATGTGGAGCTGCCCAGGCGGCTGCGGAGGAGGAGGAGGCGACCGAGAAGATGCCCGCCCTGCACCCCGCTCGGCTGTGGGCGCTGCTGGCGCTCTGGCTGTGCCGCGCGGCCCCTGCGCGTGGTGAGTATCGGGCCCGGGGGTGGGGGTGCCGTCCGTGCCCCCCCGATCCGCGCTCCGGCCGGCCGCCTGGGGCGACCCTGGCCCCCCGCCCCCCACTTTGGTCCCCTCTGAGCGAGGAGGCCGGGCTCGGCCGTCGGCGCGGATGGAGGCCACTTGGTTCCTGAAAGTTTGGACATCGTGGGGCCCACCTAGGCGCGCCGCCTGCTCCCCTCGGCTCGTGGCCCCCACGCACACGCCTCCTCGGCGGGAGGGAGGCCGGGCAGCGAGGCTCAGAAACCCCCTTTCTCGAGCCCTGGAGTTCGCAGACCTGGGCAGCCCTTGCCCTTTTGGTTCCGCGTTTCCTGGGGTGGAAGGGGGAACCGAGGGCGGGCGCGGACCGCAGCGGGGCCGAGCGAAGGAATGCCAGGCTCCGGCGTGGAGGCTCGGGGGCAGGGCCTCCGGCCCAACGGCTGGCACCTTCGCAGCCAGCGGTCGCTGTGCCAAAGGGGAGGCACACGGGCCGGGCGGGTGGGGTGGGTTGGAGGGGCCTGGGGTTTGGGGGTGCGCCCCAGCCTGACACTTGGAACCCGGGGGACCCGGGGGGTCCGCGGTGTTGGGCTCGGAGGCTTTGAAAGGTGGAGAAGGCAGGAGCCCGAAGTCGGAACGGTGCTGGCTGGCTGCACGCTGGGCCACATGATTGAAAAATCTCAACTGCTGTTAGTCCCCGTTCCGAGGCGCGGAGCTCAGGCGCCGTTTCAGACTCCGCGTCCAGCCCCAGGAATGTGGTGTGACGGTCACCGTACTCGTCCAACCTGGCAGCGGGATTTGCTGCCCTTTTTTTTTTTTTGGCAGGTTGGGGGTGGGGCACGGCGGGTGAGGAAAAGTGGAGCCGTTCATTCCAAGGGCTTCCCCCACGACAGCCTCTTTTCTGGCTGCAACAATCTTTCTGAACACGGTGGGATCAAGCAAAGGAAATCCAGGCATTTCTGACCCCTCCCAAGCACAATCTCAGATTCCACATTGCTTCAGGCTGTCTTCGTGGAGCACTGGAGTGCTGTGATCCTGGGTTCGAATCCAGCTCTGCGGTATGAACTCACCCATATAATGGGAATGAAACCGCCTCGTTAACAGGATTAATTAAGAGATGTATATGAAACTTAGGGCCGTCAGAAAGTTATCAGACAGCCCTTTCAGGTCAGGGCCGCGTTTTATTTTTTCTGGACTCTGCTTTCAGTGGATGGTAGCTTGTGTATGTTTGTTGAACAGAAAGGGGAGAGGCCCCTTCTTTCCCTAGCCTAATCTGTAGGAACATTTTACCTTGGCCAAAAGAACAAACAAAAAAACAAAAAAAAACAACCCTAGTACATGAGCTGGGCCTCTTTGCAAAGAAAAGGTTAAGAAGATGATTGAGCTTCAGAAAAATTTGCTCTTTGTTCATTGTGAACAAGGCAGCCAACATGCCAATCACAGATGTTGAAAAGAGACCAAGGTTATTTATCACAGTGCTGAGTTGTTCCGCACTGATCCTTCTTGGGAAGTTCACATTCCAGACACCTTCTAGGTCCCTAACAATTTCAGAAGTGGACTAAGGGCTGTGTGTGTGACGATGAACGCGAATTATTGTTTCAGAAGCATTGAACAAAACCCATAGTGAATGGTGTTTTTGCCTTTCCCTTGTCTTTGAGTGCAAAGCTTCAGGATAAGTCTAGCTTTAGAATAGAGAGGAGTAGAAACAGTGGGCTAGTCTGAGGGTTACAACCTTTGGTCTACCATTAACTCGTTTTAGCAAATAACTTGATCTTCTTGATTCGTGTGTACTCTCTTCACCTCTGGAGCAGAACTAAAGAAATAACCTGCTTTAGAGAGTTGGAGGAAATAATAAAATGATTGCAGAGATATGCAAAATTCAGTGTTAAATGACAAAGACCAATGTCAGCAATAGAATTACTCTGACACACAGGGCTGCTCTCATTCTAGAACCTCGGTGTATAGAAAGATATCCTCTTTTGTACTTCAGCCCTGGTGAGCTATTTCTTTTACTTCGAGGTGGACAAACCAAGTGTTAGTCAATTAGTTCCAAGGACAAGATTTCAATATTTGGATTTTTAGGCGGGTGTTCTTCGGGTGCTAAACTGTTGTTCCTTGGTACAGATCATAAATCTTTTCAGAATCTGGCAATGAAGCCTTCTTGATTCTTCCTAATCTACTATCCTTGTGTTTTGCCCAGGTAGGTCTCCGTTGTCATGCACCCTTCCAAACTTTTAGTGCCCCTGTATTTGGCTTGTAGCCAATGGTTAGTTTAAACATCACGAGTTCCTAAGGCAAAGAACTGTCAACCCACCTGCCTGATTGTCCAAACAGCGATCCAAGACCACCCCTTCCTCTTTGTTTTCTTTTGCTTTGTAATGGAAGGTGACTCCTGGTTTTACTGCCCACTGGATCATTTCTCAGCCACATTCTTCTCTTGTTGTTGTTGTTAAGTCACACAGAGTAATGTTTTTTTTTCAGGTGGAGATGAAATGTACCCCCAAATGACTTTTTCTTATCTTTCTTCTGGTTCTTTCTGTATTATTATTCTTTGAGGGGGGGCAGGGGAGGGGAGGAAGTAGGAAAGAGTGATTATTAGTAGTCTTTCTTTTCTGTTTCCTGATGTTTTGATATTTAAAAAATATTTACTCACCCCTCCTTGGCAGGTCTCAGCACCATCCCCACTCTACTTACGGCCTCCTCTGTAGGCATCTTATGGCGTGGAGGTTCACCTGAGTGGTCGTTGCTGACTTCAGCGGAACCTCCAGAGAATGTTGAAATGCAGTGGGATATGCTTGGCTGCTTCAGAGCGGCCTTACAATACATTTTAAAAATATCATGCCCACAGAAATTCTATTTTGCCCACAGAATTTGCATTCATCTAGTTCCCACTTTCTGATGCCATTCCTGGTGGCCCTGTCCACTGTGATAGAAGAAAGCTGCCAGCCCTACCTCAAGCTCAGCTGGCTGATTCGGATCCTGTAGGTTTGAGCATCTGTTTTTTTAAGGTTTGCAGGTGATTCTGCTACTTGATTGGAACCCACCGACAGTTCATTGCTTTGCCTTCAGATGTCTGTCTGGGGTCTTTCCTTCTTAAATTTTTTTTTAAAGATTTATTTTATTGTTTTTGACAGAGACAGAGAGAGACAAAGGCAGAGAGAGACAGAGAGAAGGGGGAGGGTCCAGAGCAGTCTCCATAGTTGTACATCATCAGTTTTTCAGCATGGTTTTGTTCCACAGAGGTGGGCAGGGGCAGCACAGGGTGGGAACTGGGCTGGGGACCTCCTGCATGGGAAGCATGCCCCCTCAAGCCAGGGGCTGAACCAGGGGATGAGAACCGAACTGGGGGCCTCCCACATGGGAAACACACCCCAGTTCAGCATATGGGTCTGCACGGGCCGGGGCCAGGATTCATCCTCGGTCCCCAGGGTTGCAAGGTGAGCACTTAACCCGCTGAGCCATCCTGGCTTCCCCTTTTGTAGTTATTTTCTTACTGTGCACTCCTGTGATGGTCCAAGATAGTTTTAGAAAGGGTATTTGTAAGAGTCGCTGCTTACCTTACATCTGGGGAAAAACCAGATTTTTTTCCCCGTCCCCAGATGCTTTATTTACACTTGCTGTTTTGCATCTTTCTTGCTCTTTTTCTCCTGTGGTTTCTTCTCCCTCTTTCTTGTTCCCTGTAACTTTTGCAATTCGTGAAGGTTGCTTTGACTTCGGAATTTAGCCTTGAAAGCCCTGGCGTCCACCCTTCTTGGCCTCTCCCTTGAGTTCCTTCTACTGCTTCGTGCATTACTATATTACAAGGCCAGCAATTTGTAGCATCTGGTTCCGCATTGCCGTACCTGATGGTAATTTGGTCGTTTCCTCAACTGTTGGAAGAATCTTACTAAATTTTTGGCATTAGACTGGACTAAGTTTATGTGTGTTTGGGTGATGGATCGTTTTAAGAGTGTCTCCACTGTGAACTGGAGATTGCAAACTGATACCAGACTGAGAGGACATACACATTCTTTTTTCCTCCTCCAAGCAAGTTCCCTGGAAACCGTTGCCACTGACAAAACCTCTAAAGATGAGACACGGTGCATACAATTTTGAGGAAACCATGCAGTGTGTGCGCTACCTGCACAACAAGATTTGCTCCTTGAGGGCAGGCGACTGTCACCCACACTCCTGTGTCTGACACAGCTTGCCTGGCATGCGCTCACCATTCGGAGCCAGCCACGCAGGAGGTTATGGTCCCAGCATCCGGGACTCCTGCTCTGTCCTTCCCACCTTTCGGGACATCCCGGAGGCGGGGCTGAGGGTGAGTCAGGGGTGTGTCTTCATGCACCTTTCTCCTTTGAAGAGAAAAGATCAGTCGAAAGCTGACCCCACCTTCCTTTCTATTAATTCATGGGTGACTGAAATTTCCCTCTTTGTTGACTTCTGTATTGGCAGGGACTTTACATTCTAGCCCTTCCACCCACCCCAGGTGGACGGTGACCCTCATACAGCATCCTGGGCCAGCGGTCACCTGCCTCCTTTCTGCTTGAACCCCTCTTGTGGTAGCCGGCTCCCTGCCTCTGGGGGAGTCAGTCCATCCGGAGACACCTCTGATTCTTAGAAAGATCTAGTCAGCTGTTCCCTGTCTCCTTATGACGTACCCCCTGGGTGTGTTCTCAAAAATTTGCTTCATAGAGTCGTGAGCCCGCTGTGGGTGACAATCCAAAAGGGGTACCCCTCACTGAACTGACTCCTACCCCATCCATAAACGACCCTGACCCACGAGGAGCAGGACGGGGGTCCGGTCTGGAAGGTTCTCCTGGAGATTCTCATTCAGTGCATCTGGTGAATTTGCATACTTCGGCAACAGCCGGGTACTGTTTCTAGGAGGGAAGTTTTGGAATCGCTGCAGTGAATCAGGGAAGCTCAGGGGGGTTGTTTGTGTATTTATTTGTTCTTTCATGGTGCTGGCGATGGGGGTTGCCCTGCCTGAGTCCTGCGGTTGTTCTGTCCGCTCAGAAGTGCCTGCCTTTTGCTGAATTCCTAGCTCACTGGGGAGAAGGAGCCTGCTTGGGTGACCTCCGTAAGGCAAGTGAAGCTGTTTGTGCTCCTTGAAAAGGTTCTGCAAACCGTGTGTGTCATGCGTGACTTTGGTGGCTCCACTGCAGTGTGACCCGAGGGGCCAGAACACACAGGCGCTCATTCCGCAGGGGCGCCTCGTGCTCAGCCCTGAGGACCTCTGAGGACGTGAACACACGTCTAGTGTCAGAGTTTCCCCTCAGACGTGGTAGTGTAACAAGCTCGAGAGGCCTGCTTCTTAGATACCTGGACTGCGGTCGCGGGTGGAATGAAAAGGGGGCAATAGGGAGAAATCAAGGTCGTCTAGAGCCGCACAGCAGTCTGCAGGGAGGGGGCTCCGGCCTCTGGCAGACACTTGGCGTTACTGTCCTTGGTAGGGAGAAGGAAGTGGCTGCCCGCTGGGACGCACTGTGTTTATGGGCAGTGGTGGGAGGCTTGCTGGCCACTGTCGGTTCTTTCTGTCCCCTGCTCCTTTCTGAGGAGCAGCCAAGTGGCAGAAAAGACACAGTGGTAACAGGAAGAGGGCTGGTGAGAGCCGCGGGCTGGAGTGAGGAAGGCGAAGTCGCTCTTTTATGGATGATTTACATGAGCACCCAACTCTGGTTCTCCATCGGGCTGTGGTAGGCGCCCTTGCTCTTGGCTCGATGCGTTATCTGTGTCCCGGGGCTCTCGTAGCGGTGTGCTGGGGGATCGTGCTGTGTTGTCCTGAACGTGTGTGCTTCCCTTCGCCGTGCGTGTGGGCAGTAGCGGGCCCTCTGCCCTCGTGGCTGTGTGGGAGTCGCTCACCAAGGGGAGGGCCACCCCCAGGGCCCTGACATCATCACGGGGACCCGCCAGATGAGCACACAGCCAGGAAGATGACGTACAGTCCTCCAGTCCCTTATCTGTACCCTCTGAAGGCGGTTTCCTGTCGTCAGGGTGACTGGGAGCTCCAGGATGTGGGGGCGTGAGTGCTAGGCCCCCCAGGAAATGTGCCCCTCACCACGCCCCTGCTGGGCACGCCTGCTGCCCTCCCCCGTTTTCTGCTGTAATTCGGAAGAATCGAAAGTTGACTTGGGCCAAAGACAAAGACCCCTTTGTCCGGCGAGGGTGCCCGTGTAAATGTGGCACACGCTGTGGGGTCTAGGCTGTCTGCTCGTGGGTTTGTGGCAAGCGCGAGGGCTGGGTTCTCAGGCCTGGATGCCAGGCCTGATCTGGGACACGGGAAGGTGCACATACCTTCCATGGCGGATCTGGTTCTCAGCAGCAGCAGCTGAAGGAACTTCTCGTCACAGCCAGGCAATGACCAAGGGACGGTCACACCCAGAGCTGCCGCCTTCGGTGGCGTTGATTAATCACACCACCATCTCCCTCACCCTCTGGGCCTGTCTTGGCAAAACCCTGTTCTACCAGCTCAATGTTTCGGCTTCGCTCACTGGGATTGAGCAAACTCTTGGTGGTGGTGTAGGGCGGTGGTCACTCTTCTGCCCCTTGCCACTGTTGAACGGTAGGCCAGTCCCCTGGGTCCAGCTCTGGCAGGCTTGCTCTTCGGTCCCTCAGCCTACCCACAGCCCCCTCTGGGCTTCGGCTCCGTTCCTTCTGCAGGATATTGGCAGCTGGGCAGTGACTGTGGTTCTTGAATACCTCAGCCCACCATCATGCCAAGAGGGCTCATGTCTCACCAAGGCCGGGTGGGTCCCTGGGGGTTGCCGAACCTGTTTCTGGGCTCAGAGGGCTCTCTCGCCCTCATGTATATTCATTCACGTGAAGAAAGCGTGTGCGTATTTTGTGAGGTGAGGAAACCATGACGGCAGTGTCTCGATCGGAGTCTGATATTGCCTTCTTAATAATCTGTTGTCTTTGAACAAATAGCATCCCTTTAAAAATATGGCTTTGCTGGCCGAATAAAGTGTTCAAGAAGCTGTGTTGTGTTCTGATGTCCACAGCCTTGTTCAGAAGCAGGCGCATTTCTAAGTTGTTGTTCGCTTCTTTGTCATCTCTTTGGACTCTTCTGTGAGGACATCTGGAAGGCTTTTACTCCTCAGAGATGAAATGGCCTATTTGAACTGGCACCTGACTGGGAGTGGTTGCTCTCTTGGCGTACTGACCCAACATTCACATAAGAATAATTGAATTCTGTTTACTCGCGAGTCGATTTTAAGTTTTTGAATATGACCAGTCCGGAAACTAGATCATGCGAATGTGTTAACTTCTCTACATGGTCCGTGCAGTGCAGTACGCTGCAGAGGAACTTCCGTGTCATTCTCTGCTTTCACATCTTTTTGTCCACAAAGTGTCAAGACTCATTGAAGTTTGGGGACATGTGTATTTTGCTTATTCTTTTTGTTTTTCTTTGCTGTGAGCATGCCTTTGTTCATTTGCTAGATCTTCTTTAATTGGAAACATTGAGGTCATTTACGTTCTTACAACAGTTAAAGCGCTTTTAAATCTTCATGAGGATTATTAGAGGAAAAAAAAATCCTGTGAATTGTTCAAGTCTTTGGCATTATGTTGCAACTTAAAGCAAGTACCGATGTATCATGGTTCCTCTGACACATTCTAAAAGATTTCAGGAAAATAGCTGTAACTGAAAACAAACATTGTAACATTTTAAGGTAGGTTTACACAGCAACAGAATGATTTCTTATGTTTACACATAATTAACTCATAGTTATACTTTGTGGATTTTCTCTGGCACCTTTACAAGATTTTTCTGGGGTGGTTATTAATTACATTTAAAAGTAGTTAAAGACATTTTAAAAATCAAGAGAAGTATAAGAAAAATACCTACAATCATACCCCTATCAATATTTTGGTATACATACATCTTTTGGTCTTTTTTTCTACCCTTAGTTTTAAAAAGTTGTTGATTCATACTACATATGCAGCTTTTCTGTTCTGCCTTTCTTTGCTGGTTATAAATATTTTTCATATTTTCAAACATTTTTTATGAATTTAATTTAATGGTTAAATAATATTCTAATTAATGGGTTTACTATGTTTTGCTTGGTCTCCTTTTATTGGGTTGCATGTTTGATTGGTTTCATCTTTTTTCTTCTTATATAAATGATACTGATTATCTTCATAGAAAAATAAATTTCCCTCCCTAGGATTTTCCCACTAAGCTGATTTTTATGTCAAAGAGAGTGATTTAAAAAAAATCGGGAAACAATGTTAAAAAACATACAGGAAAACATAAAAGAAAATTAAAATCTTCAGTGATCCTACCCCCTCTGACCAAAACCTATGCTTAATATTTTGATATATTCCAGGCAGTTCCCCCCCCCCATCATTATTGTAATTGTGATTTTAACATATATACAGTTTTATCATCTGCTTCTGCATCACTTAAAACATTGTGAACATTCCCACACAATATATAAATATTCTTTAAGAACAAGGTTTTAACGACTGCATGGTGTTCTAGCTTAAGAATTTTAACATTTGAAGTCTAGTCTCAGTTTCCAATTTTTATAATTATGAAGACCACTGTGATGAACATTCTTGTCCATCATTCTCGGTAGGAATATGTGTCTCCTGAGCCTAAACTCCCAGAAGTCAAGTGCTTGTATCAAAGAGCATGGACTTTTCTGTGTCTTCTGATACACACCATCAAATACGCTTCCATCCAGGCTGCTCAATCACACTTCCAGCTGCAGGTTATGAGACTGTCAGGGTCCCCAACCATTGTCGACGCTAACTTTTTTTTAAAATTTTGTAGCAAATGCTACCTCATCTTTTTGTTTTGTTTTGTTTTTTTTTCCACAGAGAGAGACAGAGAAGGGAGAGGGCCCAGAGCAGTCTCCACAATTGTACATTAGTTTTTGATATAGTTTTGTTCCACAGGTGGGTGCGGGGATGGGTAGGGCAGGAACTGGGCCAGGGACCTCCGGCCTGGCAGGCACGCCCCTGTGAGCTGGGACCCCCCCACAGGAGAAGCACGCCCGGGGTGGGAGCCAAACAGGGGGCCTCCCACATGGGAAATACACCCCAGCTCAGCACAGGGTCTGCACGGGGCTGGGACTTGATCCTTGGACCTTGGGGTTGCAAGACGAGCGCTCAGTCCACTGAGCCATTCTGGCTTCCCCGTTCTACCTCATCTTGATGTGCCTCCCTGCTTACAGTGATGGCGAAAGTTTCTTCCTATGGTCATTTGTGTTGCCTTTTCATTTGTTTTGGTGAATTGTTTCCTTTACCCATCCAGGTGTTTCTGTTCTTTGGTTACTGGTTTGACAAAACTCTTCATTACGTAAGTGCATCGGCCTTTGTCTATCTTAAATACGGTGCAACACATAGGGACAGGTCAAAACAACATATATCAAGTTGCTACCACTGCTGGTATCAAAGTTATTTATTTTTTAGGTGACATGTTTTCTCCCTTGATTCCTAATGAGGTCTGTCCGTTGTCTGGGTATTTATTAGCTGGCATTTCTTGTAGCTGCTTTAACATTCTAATCAGACTGTATCATAAACGAACAAGCTGCCTGTGCCCAGGAAATACGCTATTCCATTAATGCTTTATAAAAAAGATCCTGGAGGAAATCAGCGTGTTCCAGAGCCGAATATGTGGTTCGGGGTGGGTGTCCTGCCCTGTCTTCCTACACAGCCAGGGTTGGGGGCGTAGGGGGCAGCCCTGAGAGGCAGGACAGGCGCACCACTAAACCAAGTGAACGCTGGGCAGTGGCCTGGCCCCTCAGCTCAGCCACAGGGCAGAGGACTAAGATCCCCTCCCGCCCCCTCGCCAAACGGATTAGCTGTGGGGCAGCCCCGACGGAATCAACCTGTTGTCTGGGCACCCCACAGATGCCACCTGTTTCTTCTACTCCTCCTCCCAGCACCCCAGCGAGGGGCTGGCACGGGGGCAGGAGATTTGCTGGAGCTGAGGAATGTGGTAATAAAGAAGACTAGATTGCTTTGGATTTTTTCCCCCCAAGTGTGTATGCTCTTGAGGCGCCCTGCTGCTTTTGACATTAAGAGCTCCAACTGAGCCCTTCTGTGCTGAAGCCCCCCCGCCAGTCTCAAGTGTTTGATTCCGAGTAATTTCAGGCAATTGCGAATGCTTTCTTAAGTATTGTTGGAATGCGCTGGGCTGGTTGTTTGCCAGCCATTCCCATATTTAGCAGGAGGAGACCTGGGCCACAAGGACGGCTCTGACCAACCAAAGAAGGAAACCTCTCTGAAAGATGGAGATTTTTATTTTTATTTTTTAAGGTGTAGCTAAGAGAAGGCCAGTTCGAGTGAGATGCCAGTGTCCACCGGTCTTTGTTTCTGCCTTTAATCCACACGAGTGCTTTATGGATGTGAAGAGAGATTGGCTGGCGAAGCTCTTTCCCACCCTGAAGTCTAAGTGCTGTTTCTGGGAGGAAATGAGAGAATTCTTACGCCCCATAGACTATTCAGTCAGAGGCTTCATCATCCAGTGACGCCGCTGATTGAAAACAGAGGTGGGTGGGTGTTCAGCCTCGTCCTTCTTCTTGAGGGCTTATTTGTTTTCTGCTTGGTCATGGTCTGAATTTATTTTGGCCTTTCTTCTCCATCCTGATTTTGGAACCATCCGCCTTCCCTCTATGGCTTAAAATGTCTGTGCCTCAGTTTTTCCATTTTTAAAATTAGCATTTGGAAGCCTCCGTCCATACCACGAACATAAAACTTATAAAGTAACACCCCCCAACACTTACGTGGTGTAGAGTTTACAGAGTGTTCTTACACGATTACCCTCTTTCACTTGCCGTGAAACTTTGGTGGATACTGAACCTCAGAGGGATTAGTTGGCTTGTATACCATTGTTTAGCCTTAAATAATAAGTGACAGGGCTGGGGCTTAAACTTGTGGTTTGATATTTTTAAACCTCAGCTTAAAAAAAAAAAAATTGGTTGGATGGTTACTAGGTGTCTGTCATCCTGGAAGGGACTTTACACCTATGTATGTCCTCATTTAATTCACACGGCTGCTCTTTGGGGTGAACAGTATTTACCGATAGTATATATAAGGACTTGGCCTTTAGACTCACAGCTGTAGGTGTTGGGGTGAATCTTGTGGTTAGTGGAGATGGAGCCAGGATTCGAACCTGTGCCAGGCTCCCGGGGCCTCTGCTGTCAGCCGTGGGGCTCTGTGCGCGTTCACAGTCACACGGCACAACGCTGCGAAGGGTTGGGGAGTAGGTGAAGGGGGAATTGGAGGTGCAGCATGCAGGCAGTCCGTGAGCGGCAGCGTTGGGGTGGAGAGCCAGTCTGTGGGCCTCTGTCACCCCTCCTCATTCCCTCACACCAGCGAGGAATGTGTTTCTAACGTGTGTCACTAAAAATCAGTTCCTGAGGTGGTCAGTGTTCTGAACATTGGCACCTCCTGAGTAGGTAGGACAGGGGTGGGCACCAGCGGACGGAGGGCCCTTGCCTTCTCTCCGTTGATTTTTACCACCAGGACGAAGAAGTTGCATGTGGGCTGAGAGCAGAGGTGTGCCCACGAGGGTGAGTGCTGAAGCCCAGATGGGCCTGCTCTGAGGAGCCACGGCCTGACTCCAGAGGACCCTGCTTGGGGACATTCCAGTCTGTGTGTCCCGAGACCTGTCTTTGAGAGGGGTCCTCAGCTGATGGGGACAGAGTGTGGGGACACTTACAAGTTTGGCTCTGCACGTACTAGCCCTGTGTCCTTGGGCAAGTTTCTCAAACACCAGAGGCCTCCGCTGCGTTGTTTCTACAATGAAGGTAATGGCAGCGTGTAATTGTTCGAGTCCTTACGAGGCTCACACATGGTGCCTGGCGCACAGTGAAGACGCAGGGCATTGTAGTTAGTGCTGGTGGTGTACTTTGTGTTGCAGGGTGGACTAGCTTTTTGTTGCTTTCACTTTTCTTTAGTCAAACGCGGATGAGTGATTCGGACCCTTGGTGAGAAATAGGGGCTTCACTTTTGGCAGCATGCACGTCAAGCTTGGCCAGCCCGGTCGGGCTCCGTGCGGCCCAGGGTGGCTTTGAATATGGCCCAACACAAATCCGTACACTTCCTTAAAAATTGAGATTGTGGGGGGGGGGGGGCATATTTTATATTTTATTTTTAGCTCATCAGCTATCATTAGTGTGAATGTATTTTATGTGGGGCCCTAGACAATTCTTTCAATGGGGCCCAAGGAGCCAAAGGGTTGGACACCCCTGATGTAGATTGTTCACTGGTTTCTGGTAACAATAACTTTATAAATATTTAGGGGCATTGTGTTTGAGTCTGTTCCCTTAATGGGGTGTATTTCCACTTTACAGAAATGTTGTCAATAATACACATTGCATTGACAGATGCTAAATCACTTCCCTTTTGGTTATTAATCAGACATTTGTGGTGGGATGTTATATTTAGGACAGAAACTATGATTTTTCTGAGGTGTAGCTTTGAGGATAATAGCAGGTCCAACACCTGTGTTCCCTGATTTCCTGTGATGTGCCAAACATCCTCAGGTGCCCTCCCATGTCACCATGTGGAATACTAGCCTAAACCAGAATACTTGAAGCCTGGTAGCACTTAATGGACTATCTCTATTAGACATTTTGAGATAATAAAAGTAGCCCATGATCTGTTATTATGACTTCGGGGGCTCCTGGAGACTTGGGAACCCAGGCTGGGAATCACCCACCTAGTCCACCCTTGTTTTACAGACGAGGAACCCAATGCCGGAAGCAGTGACGTGCCTGGTCAAAGGGCCGGGATCTCAGCTCATGACGTCCAGTCAAGGGATCTTTCCTCTACGCTCGCAATTCAAATGACGTATCACTATATGGACCCTCTGTTTTTTTGAGAGCTGAAAAGGGAACAGTGGAGGAGAGGCAGGGGTGGGGGAGGGGGAGACGTGGGGCCACACTGAGCATGTCAGTGACAGCAGAGAAAATATTTGCCTGTGAGCCCCTGCCTGTCCCTTTGGGCTTCTTTGTGGGGGTTAAAGCAGCCCAGCGGGGCTGGTGTCATTAGTGATGCAGGGTTGGATTAGCCAGGACTGGCGGGGTTCCTTTCTCAGAAAAGGGTTTCATATTTACGCATTTGTTTTCCATGGCAGTTTGCTTATTTTCGAGTTTTGGCAGAACCTTGAGCAAATGGTTGTCAGGTTCTGTTTTGTTTTTGTTTTAAGACAAAACTCCAAATTTTATTTTGCCGATTTAGCCAACTGCCTTCCACCTACCACTCCCTCTGCTCCCTCTGTAATTATTTCTAAGACTTTGTTTTGCAGTTGTGGGAACTCTGTGAAAGGTTTTCTTTTAGAGTCAGAGATATTTATAATTATGTGTAAGCACGCTCTTTCCAGAAAATGTCAGCAGTACCTCTGTTAACTCACATAGATCCTTAACACATTGAAAATATTTTCCAATAATTTAAATCTTTGCAAAAAAAAAGTAGCTGAAGCCACTGACAGTACATGAGAAGAGATATCCACCAAGGGCATCCGCATTTGAATGTAATTCATGTAGCGAAATGCCAATGTCACTTTGGAGGAACTGGGAGTATTTGCATGAAAGTAGACCAAGGCAAGCCGCCTTATGAATGGAGGGAACAAAACAAACACCTCTGTCCTTGTGGGGCTTTTAAGAAGTGACGCTAGTTTCCAATAACTGAGGGATTGCAGTGTGACAGATGCGTGGGGGGCAAGCACTTGACCTGTTCATCCTTCTTCGCGATAGGTGTGTGACTCCTATTGCAGAAAGGGGGAGGGACGGTCGTCCAGGTCACCCAGCAAGTCGGTGGCATAAGGCAGCCACTGCACCCCCTTTTGCCTGACTCCACAGCTCCCGGCTCCCCCTCTACAACCGATGCCTGTTTGGCAGAATCCTGTGGCCCCACAGGTAACACCACTTGGGATTTGCTGATGTTCTGTGTGCTAAACAGACTTACTCGTCAGTTTTACTCTTCTTAACTTTGCTGCCTCTGAACGAACATTTGCATAACATGGACATTGATTTAAACTTCGAAACCCCATTTCAAGGAGGAGCAGTTCTTTCTAAATTTTTCCAGAAGTGAGGGGAGTGGATTTGTTTGTCGGAGCCCAGGGGAAGTTGATTAGTGTTGCTTTCCCTGTTAACTCCTTGATCCTCAAAGAAGTTCCTTAGTAGATTCAGAACAGGAGTGAATGTGCCCATTTTTATCTTTTTATAATAATGAAACACGTTTTGAGAGATTGAAAATGGCCACGCAGAGTCATATTTGGTCCAGCCTTTTTAGTGACAGATCACGTTTTCTTGCGTGTGCGCTTACATTCTTACTGTGTCATTCTGAAAGGGATGTAAGCGACCATGTCAAATGATTGGAATGCTTCTGCATATGAACAATGGATATAGCCAATTACTAAGAGCCCCCCGTACTAACCTATCCTGGCCTGGGAACTTTGGAATTAACTGTGTGCATCATTTCCACACATGGTATTACAGAAAAAGCACGAGGATGACCTGGCTTTTTCTGCTTTCCTCTGAACTTTATTATTATTATCTGCTTGGTGACTGAAAATTGATGCTCTTTTGTACTAATAGGTTACAGTGGTACGCGTGACACTAGCAGATAATCCCAGATCATCTTTTCTGTTTTAGAGCACGTTTCTGCACACGCATGTTCAGACACGTGGTCCTTTCAAACGTATTGGACTTCCTGCCGAAGCCTCAGTTGTGTTAGCCGCCCGCTGGGTGGTGAGGGAAAGACTGCCCAGGGATAGTGAGGACAAGGACAAAGATAAATGACAGTGAAGGCTGACTGCTTGTTTTTAATTATTGCAGGGGTGTCCAACCGTGTGGCTTCCCTGCGCTACACGGGAAGAAGCGGAATTGTCTTGGGCCACACATAAATTACACTAATGATAGCTGATGAGCTTAAAAAAAAAATCAACAAAAAAATCTCATCAAGAAATGATAAATTACAGTCATTTGTGGCAACATGGATGGACCTAGAGACCATCTTATTAAGCGAAATAAGTCAGACTGAAAGAATCAGGAAA
>PVKE010022887.1:0-25167 GCA_004027555.1 Craseonycteris thonglongyai
GGGGAGGGTGGGTGCTGTGGGGCAGGGGGCTGGCCAAGCTGTGTGCACCATCCTGCTGGACGGAGAGGCTGGGAGAACAAAGAAAACGCTCTGGTGTCCTAGGGCGCTAGGAGGCAGTGCCTGGAGCAAGTCCCTTCATTAAAGGCTATATCAGGCGGAAGGTTAAATATAGCGCTTTCCAGTTGTCTAGGACATGGATTTATGAAATGTTAGAGCTGTGTTCGAGTGGGAAACGAGCTTCTCTCTGCTGTTTTTAGAGAGCAGAAAGGAGACAATCAAAAAGAAAGGGCAGTCTGGACTCTCCCCAGCGGGGGGTGGACTTGGCACAGCTGGCTGTGTTTTGAAAGTTCTTGCTCTGGCTAGAGAGGGGACAATGGGCTGGCAAGGGGCAAACGTTGGAGCAGGGAGCCCAGAAGAAGGGAGAGATGGGGTTGCGAGACCAGGGTGGTAGTTGTGGAGGTGGAAGGAGGGAGCCGACTGCAAGATGGGGCCAGGACGGCATCCCTGTTGGGGTGGGCGCCTCCCCCCTCCTCAGAAGGGGAAGGCCAGCCCCCGTTTGCCCTGGTCTTCTCAAGGGCTTGCCCCCTGACTGTGAGAAAGGCAACGTGCCCAGACACCCAGACCCCTGGATCCCTTTCAAGGCAGCCCTGAGACAGTCTGTCTGAAAGTTCCTCCTTGTCCATAGGCCTCAGCTGTCCCCCTGATCCGCCCCCTGCCCCCCGACTCACCACCTGTCCCCAGACTCCATCTACTCCCTTCATCCCATGACAGCTCCTCAAAGACCTGAGGACCAAAGTCCACATTCCTGGTTCTTCTCCATGCCAAAGAGCACGTGGTCCTCACAGCATTTAGCTCTCAGTGCCATCACTGCTTCTCAAACTGTGTTAGCTCATAAACTCCTGCGGAGCCCCCTCCTGCCACGAAGCACCAGCTAGAACCCCAGAGGCACAGCCCGGACTCCCAGTCTGTCCCGCCCACGAGCTCCACAACCCTAACTGTAGCTTTTAGTGCATGTTCAAGGGCATATGCAACTGCAGCGTCCCCTCCCCCAGCCCAAGGAGGGGTCCTGGTGTGGCTCAGGACCCTGACCTTCACTCCACGCCACTGCCAGGAGGTCTGGCCTGAACTGCAATTACAAAGCACTTGGTCCCTTGAGAGTATCCTCAGCGCACAGAAGACCAGGGATACGCAGCCCTTTCCTGCTGCTCCCTGTCTCCATGCTTACGTATTAAAAATCACATGTGCGTGTGCACGCGCACACACACGCACACACGCAGCATTTTAGCAGAAGTTCGGGAAGTGGGTATACCGCAACATGGACTGAGATGGCATTTTCCGCCACCCAAGGGACAGCGCCTCGGGAGGCATGTTAAGTCGATTTATAGAAAATAAGAGACACAGCTTTCTTACAGATACACACTGATCACCCCTCGGTCACGTTCATTATCTCTTTAGAATTCCACCTTCTCAGCGTTGGGAGGTGATCACATCCGCCCTGTCCCCCAGAGCCACCCAATTTGGAAGTCTTTTCATAGCACCTCTGTTAAGAGGCCCGCCTGCCCCTCCTTGCAGATCTCTAGTGCTGGGGGACCCACTCCCCACTCTGGCCCATGCTGCCTCTGGAGGGCTTGCGCTGTAGAAAGCCTTTCCTCCTCCATGGGTCCCCGGTCCTTTCCTTCTCCCCTCTGCTGAGCAAGCGACCCTCGTCCCCAACAACTCACCTCCCCGGCTCCGGAAGAGGGTGACAGCGTCTGCTCTCTCCATCCTAGCCATGTGAATGGCCAACACTCCACATCCAGCAAACCAGCATGCAAGGGAGAAGCGTGGGGTGGGCCCACACTGCGAGCTGATGGGCTCTACACTGTTCTGACCCCGTCCCTAGGCTCCTCAGGGGGAACCCAGGGACTCTTCCCAGTCCCCGTCTCCCAGTGCCCTGACTGGCTCAGTTTGGCTCTGGTGGTCACATGATCGGTTGCCTCATGAAGTTGTCCTGGGCTGACCGGCCCAGGGAAAACGTGGCAGGACTCAAAGACTTTCTTCTCTTTGCTTTCCCACCTCCCTCCACCTCCAGCACCTGCCCACAGCCACACTGGTCCAGTAGGTCCCGTGGAGCAGACCAGGGAGACGAGCGATCTGAGTTGGTCTTTCTCTGGGAAAGGTTCTCAGCCAAAGGCCCAAGTCAGAGCGCCAGGGAGGGCTGACCTGCCACTCGGCTGTCCTGCAATGAGGGGAAACGAGCAGGAACTGGCTGTCTGAGTCAGCGCCCCTGGTCTATTGTCACTGAACGGGCCCCTTCCTTCCCAGAGGAGAGACGTGCACAGAGATAGGCCTTGTTTTTTTACAAGTCTCTTGCACACGCACACTTTCTCTTTTGGCCTGGGCTGAGTCAGTGCATGGTGGCTGGCTGCCATTTGGTTCAGTTTCCCCCAACTCCTAGCAAGTGTTACACCCCATAGAGGTCACCTCCCAGCATCCTCCCCACAGAAACAGGACCTAACGATGCCCGAGTCTGGACCCCAGAGGAGGAAACTGAGGCTCCCAGAGGGGAAGGGGCTTCCCAAGTTCCCCTGAGAAACACCACGACAATAGTGAGGTCTGGCCTCAGGCAGAAGAGCCTGCTGACCTTCCTCAGGGACCTTCTTGCTTTCGGCCCCTCCTGCCCTCCGGCGTATTGCAGATTCTAGTGAAGTCTATTTCCCAAGGCACACGGCACAAGAGAATTGCTGGCTTTAAAACGTATCTTGTTCAAATTTGTTTCTGTGTGTTTAGAAGGACAAGGGCCCGGGACACACATCACATGTGCCAGAAGGCCCTTCCAAAGGGCCTCTGTGACCATACCTGTGACATGAACACAGGCGGAGGGGCGGGGCTTTGTCCCGTGATCAGCTTCCAGTCGGAAGAATGACAGAGCCTGAGCCGAGCTTTAGGCTCTTCTCTGTTGTTTGTTTGTTTTTGCCAGAGAGACAGGAAAGCAGCTTGAGGAAAGGAGTTCGGAGGGAACCACCCCTTCAAAACCACCTTGTCACCTTGAGGGCACCGAGCACCTTCAGTGTGAGACTTAAGCCCTGGAGGGCAGGGCTGTGGGTCTCTGCAGGCTCCGCGTTTCGAACATGTTCGTCTGGCTACAAACCACCACCGACAAAGACTGAAGTGAAATTTCCGCACAAGGAGAAGGCGCTGTGTTCCCAAGTTTGGGAAAGGGTAAGTTTCTAGGAACAAAGACTGGTTGTGACCTCATCCACTGCACACAAGAGTTTCAGTTGCTGAGGCCCAAGCAGTGAGTGTGCTCTCTGTGACAACTCCGAGAGGGTGACCTTGCCCAGACCATGGCAGGTTAAGGAGGGAAGTGGGAGGGGAGACACCTCTCAGGAAGTCTGGCCGGGCTTACAGAGGAAAGGGAGAGGAGGCGTCGCTGGAGGGAGAGGCAGAGCTACCGGTGGGACTTATATGCTGGTCAGGGTGGGAGACATGTTGCCACAAAAACCGCCCTCAACCTCCTCACCACACTCCTGCTGTGGCTGGACTTCCAGAATTTCTCAGGGGTGGAGCCCAGGCATTGACGGTGTTTGGGAATCATGGCACTAATTCTTGGTAGAGACTGAAGTCCAGTGTTAGCCTTGCTGGTGGGTGGAGGACAAAGGCGGCCTGACCTTCTTAGCTCCCTCATGTTTCGTAGATTAGCACAGTGACTGAGAAGAGAGACTCCAGAGCCCTACTGCCTGGGTTCGAATCCCAGGCTCGCCTGTGTTGCCTTGTGTAAGTGACTTAACCTCTCTGAGCCTCCGTTTCTAATCTATAGATGAACTGCATCAATGGGAGATAACAAAAGTACCTATACCATAAGGTTGTTGTGTGCATCAAATGAGTTCATACCTACAAAATGCTCAGAGTGATGCCCGGCTGGGTAGCAGCTCTGTAGGGGCTGGCCTATGTCTTCTAGTGGCCCTGCTGGCCGTCGAAAGCTCAGGAGGGCCTCCCTTTGCAGACATTGTTGCTCCTGCCCCTGATTCAGTCTCCTACCAGCCATCATCTCTGGCCTGCCTCCCATAGGCCGGAGCCTGTCATCCCCTAGAAAGCCACTTGTCACCCAGATCACTCTGTGCTGGAGCTGGCTGCTGTCGCATGTTGTTTGGGATGGGAAGACTCCACAAACTAGAGTCTCAGCCAGTATTCATTAGTTGTTCCCCTAACTCCAGTTTTTGGGTTCTTTTGGCTGGAGTCAGGGCAAACTATTTCTCTGGCGGGGGAAATGGTTGGTGGGTGTCCCTTTCCATAACACAGACTTCACATGTGGGGGTTGGGGCTGGCCTCGTTCTCACAGCCAATAGTGTGACTTTGGGCTCTGCAGATCAAGACTCACTTGGTGGCCACTGAGAGGTCCCAACATTTCCAGTCTTGCTCTTTCCCCCGAGCAGACAGTTCCCATTCCCCAAGCCCAGCCCTGAAGCACCCAGAGAATAGAAAGGAACTGGTGACAACAAAAGGTTGGGGCACATGTTTAGGAAGAGTCATGGCACAAGGGTGGAAGTAGGCTGGCCAGACGTACTGTTTTAAATGGGACAGAAAACAACGGCACTGTCCTGTTTCAAACAGTCCTTCTGGTCAGCCGAGTCGACCGGACTGAATCCAAGATGTCAGTAGGCTGACCAGAGGGACTGTTTGAAACGGGACAGTATCGTTGTTTTCTGTCCCATTTAAAAATGGGGTGTCTGGTCAGCCTAGGTAGAGGGAACATCAGTTCAGCAGTTAAAGGCAGGTCAGAAATGTGAGGAGTGAAGCCACAGAAGCCAGAAATTCCAGAAGCCAGGCCCGCAAAACAGGACTAAGGTCCCACGCTGGGTCCGAACATTTCAAATAGCAGTGTGCTAGAGATGGCACATACCTTTTATGTCCTGTGTGGTACAGGAGGTACATCTTCTCTGAGACAAGCCTGAAGGACCTAAACAACACCCCTCGACCCTGACCTTCAGGTCTACAAGTTCCACAAAAGGAATTCATGGAGGGAGCTTTGCGCTACCCTCCCTACAGCCAGAAACAACTCAGAGAACGCACTCTACCCCGATGGCAAGGAGCCACGAGGAGCCTCATCCTGCTCCCGGAACCTCACACCCCTCCATCTATGCTCTTGCACAGGGGAGTGGCTGTTTACATAGAAAATGTGCTCTTGAGACCGATGAAGGTTTCATCAGAGACCATTCACTGCACAGGGACGCACGTGGCACTTAGGAGGCCAAGTTGTTTGGAAGTACTGCCTGGGGCCAATGCAGAGCTGACTGTCATTGTGTAGGACCCCTACCAGGAACACCTCTCCTTGTCTTCTCAAGCATCATTTCTGTCTCCACCATGGTGGTCAGGAGCTCCCAGAAGACATGAGGACAACCCTTGAGCAGTGTGTGGGGGGTGGGTGGGGGCAGAACAGCTGGACAGTGGCCCACATTCATCTCTGAGGCTGGGCGACCTTGGGCACATCGCCTGATGTCTGTGGGTCTCTAAAACAAAAGGTTTGTAGGAGATGAGCAGTTTCCAAGTGCACATCTCACCTTTATTAAAATACCTGGGGGGAAGCCGGGATGGCTCAGTGGGTTAGGCACTCACTTTGCAGCGCCAGGGACCAGGGATCGAATCCCGGCCCCGGCCCGTGCGGAACCATATGCTGAGCTGGGAGCTCCCCCAGTTCAGTTCTCTCTCTGTCTCTGTATCTCTCTATCTCTCTCTCTGTCAAAAATAAATAAATAAATAATATATATTTAAAATACCTGGGTCCCACCATGATAGACAAAAAGTCTGCTGTTCAACGTTGACAGGCAAAAATAATCATAATACGCACTGTGCTCCCCCAGGACCCCCTCCACACCCTTCTTTGCATGTGTTGAGAAGCCCTGGGTCAGTGATCCCTAGAGACCCACCTACACTGACAGTTCAATGCAGTAATGATCGCAGCACACTGTGCTCCTTGTCACTACATGCCAGATGCTTTACGTGCAGCGCCTCATTTCATGCTCACTGTAAGGTGGTCACCCTTTAGTCCCGCCAGACCACGGAGGCAGCAGAGGTCCGGAGCTTGGATCACTTGCCTAAAGAGAGTCAGTAGCCAAGTCTGAGAACCCAAGCAACTGTAGAAGTCTTCCCCATGTTCTTTATGGGTTATTCTAATCTCACCACAAAGCTTAAGCATTTTAAGAGGCAGAGAAAAACCCCACATGTCCCCAATTATTCCCCAACCATAGCTAAAACTGGAAAGCTTCCCTTGCTTAATCAAATTTCAAAGGCACCAGCAGTCAAAGCAGACAAGGTGGCTGCCATCTGAAGTCACCCAGAAGCACAGACCCAGCCTGGCTTTGTTGTCAACTGAAGTGGGACAGTAGCACACAGTACCAAATACTTATATTTCAAAGTATTTGTACATATGCCATGATAAGACATTGCAATGTTCAGCTCTGTAAGCTCACAAAGCCCTGAACACTTCCTATGTCATTTGCTCCTCACCACAGCCCTGTAAGGAGGTGCTGGTTAATATTGTTATTTTCACATTGCAGATAAAGGAACTGAGGATACAGGGTGAAATACCCCCAAAGAACCAAAGGAAAGCTCAGAGCTTAGATTCAAACTTGAGGTTGCACCCACAAAGTCCACACATCTCCCCATTTCTTGTGGCTGACTCTGTATTTGCATTTATGTCTTTCAAGTATGTTTGCTGGCTCAGGGAAATGATATGATTTGGTCTCTCAGCTTGACAGAATGATTTTCCAGTGTAATTGTTCAATGTATTTTTTTTTAATTTTTGTTGCACAAACATTATAACAACATGAATGGTAGTCTAAGGGAAAGAAAAATCCACAAGCCTGCCCCCCACAACAAATCAAGTTTTGCTTTTTACATAATTCCCTTTCACTCCTTGCTCACATGCAGACATACTTTTGACAACACAGATATACTTCTGTATCATGCTTTTTATACGTTATACTTCATTATAAGCATTATCCATGTTGCTCTCCAGTCTTCATAATTAGTTCTTTAGTGGTTCCACCATACTTCAATGAGGTTGGATACATTAGATTTTCTTAGCCATTCCCTGTTATTTGACATCAGATGGCCACTTTACTTTTTTTTATACCCACTGTGTACTTCCTTTCAGGTCTGGCCCAGGGAATGTGACAGTATCATGACTGACCTGTGACTCTACCTCCAACACACCTCTCAGTGTGGGAGGGGAGGAGCAGCAGGCAATATTTTGTTTGGTGGTCTAGAATTTCAACTTCTTCCATATCGTCCAATGAGCTCATGAAGTTGGGTTAGGTAAAGGTCCCCAAGGGATATGGGCCACTTTACTCCCTTATAAGTCTCTACCACTTTAGCATCTATCATATGTTCATCAAGGATTGTGAGAACTCTATAAGCTTATGGATATAATACGGTCAGGTCAACTATGAAATGCCTTGCAAACGCAATGAGGCAATGTCTTCATTTTGTTTGGGCACAAAGAAGAAAACAGTGGACTCATTTTCATCTGACGACACAGGCTACCTTGCTCACAGTGCTGGCGAGGCTGCTTGGGGAGGGGGCTTGGAAAGCAGTATGGTTTCAGGGCTCCTTGCATGGGAAGCCTCTCTCGGCACCTCGCTTAGGCTTAAATTCAAGAACCCCTCCACTTCTTTGCTAGCTCAGGAATCCTCCGCTCTAGTTTCTGGACCCAACACAGAGCCTCCAGTGAGTTTAATTGCTCCAACAGCACAAATATACCGTCACAGAGACATATGGTGGGACTTCCACAAGGCTGGGAATTGCAGTCCTGGTTGCTATAGTGATTTGCTAGCAACTTCCAGAAAAGAGCGACAGAGCCCTCCTTTCACCACACCTGGTCTCCAAGGTTACAAAATCCCACCACAGATGCAAAGATACTGAGGAGCACATGGCATGGTGCAATAGGCACAAACTTGAGAAACTTGAGTTCCAAAACAGGCTCCGCAACTTCCTGGTTATCAGACCCTGGGGCAGCTCTCCCTGAGTCTCAGTTTTCTCATCTGTAAAACGGCACCAGTAATCCCTGCCTGGAGGTTGTTTCGAGGGTTACATGAAGTTGTGAATGGAAAGTGCTGGGAGACAATAGATGTGCCCTAGTGGTTCCCCTTCCCTCCTCTGTGGCGTTCAAATAGACAGTTCCTCTATGCACAGCTGTGCACATGCTGTGTAGTCAGGGTGGCGCGAGGACATATCTCCCCCCACCCCCATACGGACTCACAGGGTCACAGGGCGACACTTACTCGAGAGGTGTAAGCGGGTATGAAAGGTATGGAGAAACCAATTCCAACCCATGACCCTGGCAGACAAGGTTTTCCTTTGTCAAAGCAACCTAGGCTCTAAGGCAGGGCTGTCCAACCTTTGGGCTTCCCTGGGCCACATTGGAAGAATTGTCTTGGGCCACACATAAAATATACTAACACGAATGATAGTTGATGAGCTAAAAAAAAAAAATAGTCACAAAATATCTCATAACGTTTGAAGAAAGTTTACAAATGTGTGTGAGGCCACAGGCTACATGGGACCCGCCGGCTGTGGGTTGGACAAGCGTGCTCTAAGGTCATGCTGGACTTCCCAATGCTGTGATACCCTACTGCTACCCCCACCCCCGCCCACTTTGCAGCTGCACTGGCTGCTCCCTGTATTCCTCCAAACATGCTGGGGTCACTTCCGGTTTGAGTCTCAGAGCAAAACCCAGGGTGTTCCGCAGTCTGCAATCATAATCACTCTTTTTTCACTCGAAAATCAATTTCAGCTTTCTAAAAGCTTTCCAGCTATCTGACACCACATCTCCCCAACCACCCTGGGGTGTGTGTGCTAAGGACCCCCTCTAAGAATTTATAGCTTTTTATAGCCAAAGACTGGAGGCAGCAGAGGTGAATGACTTGCCTAAGATCACCAGCAGCCTTGCAAGGTCTGGCCAACAGCTCTTTCCCACCCTTTGGTAAAGGTTTCAGCCCTTGCCCTTGAAAAGCTCACATTTTACTGGGGAAAATAAACATGGAATGTCAACCATAAGAAATGGCAATACCGGAAAGAAGCCAATCTGAAAAGGCGACATATTGTATGATTCCAATTATATAAAATTCTAGAAAAGGCAAAAGTACGAAGACAATGAAAAGATCACTACTTGCCAGAGGTTGGTGGGAAGAGGAGTTGGGGCGGGGGGTGAATAGGTAGAACACAGAGGATTTTTAGGACAGTGGAAAATACTCTGTATGATACTATAATGGTGGTTAGATGTTATTATACATTTGCCTAAACCCACGGAATGTACATTAAGAGTGACCCCTAATGTAAATTATGGACTTTGAGTGATGATAATGTGCAGGTTCGTCAATTATAACGAATGTATCAATATGGTGGGAGATGTTGATCATGAGGGAGACTGTGTAGATCCATAGGCAGAGGGTATATGAGAAATCTTTATACCTTCTCCTCAATTTTGCTACAAAACCAAAACTGCTCTTAAAATTAAAGTATTAATAAAAAAGACAATGTCAACAATTATAAAATTATGTACAAGTTACTAATTAGTACAGAGGTGGAAGGGATGAGCTCTGTTAATTTTGTATGGAGGAAGGCAGTCAGTCAGGGAAGGCTTCAGAGAAGAGGTGGCACCCAATCAGGGTTTTGAAGGATGAATAGGAAGTTGCCCAGAGAAAATGAGGATTACTGAGTGGGTGGGTTCCAGGCAAAGTAAAGTACATATGTGAAAGCATGGGAGTGTTGAATGGTCATGGTGTATTTGGAAAACCACAAGTTATTCAAGGTGGCTGGATCCTTAAGTTCAATAGGAAGCGATAGGAGGTAAGGTTGGAGAAGTGGGCGGAGCCTGATCAGGGAAGGTCTCTAAGTTGTACTAAGGAGCATATACTTTACCCTAGAAATCAGTGCTTCCCAAACCTCAAGCAATTGTGTCTCACACCATCAACGTTTCCCATGTCTATGTACCACCTTTGCAGCTATTTACTTAACCATTTTTATTAAAAATGACTCCCTTTTAAAACACTTCATTTTGCCCTACTTTTCAATTGAAAACATTAATATATGAAATCATGGGTTGGATTTAGTAGCTATGTTTTTTCTAATGCACATTAAAATGTATACAGAACTGTGAAAGGTTACAAAATTTTTCTCTATACCACCTACAAGTGATCCCCTGGGCCACCCGGGACAAGCGGGACATTCTTCGGGAGCAATACTGATCTCCCTTCCCCAAATGGCCAAGGCCTGGGTTCCTAGCAGGGGAGTGCACGGCACATCGCTGAGGGTTGTGCTACGCATGACCAGGAGGGCAAAGATGGAGGCAGGGAGCCCAGCTCTGGCACAGGCCGGACTTACGGTCTGGACTCAGGTGCATTGACTGGGGGCCAAGAGGAGGATCTTCTCAGTCTCCGAGGAAACTCAACAATACATAGTTGTTGAAGGGATGGATGGACGAGAACAAGTTGTAAGTATGAGGTGGGGGAGAGAGAGGAGCAAAGGATGACTCCCAGGTTTCTGGTTTGGGTGACTGGGGAGATGCTGATGTCATGAAGAGAAAATGGGAGAAAGGGGAGCTGGTCTTCAGGGGTGGTGGGGGACACTCGGGTGGAGCTGAAACAGTTGCCTCTGTGAGTCTGAGCTGGAGACAGAGATTTGGAGGCCAAGCCTCTGGAGGTGCTGTCTGGGTGTGGCCCTGACCGCCAGGGGGAGGGTATAGAGCGAGAGGAGACACAGGCCCAAGACAGAATTCTGGGGAAAGGGTGTCTGCAAATAAGGCTGGGAAATGAAAAGATGCTTTCTTCCTCCATGAACTTTCTTGGTGAGCTCAGGACAGACCTACCTGCCTGGTCAGGACTGGTCTGCCCGCTTAGACCATTCGCTTACTGCTTCCTGTGCTTGTCTCCTCTCCTTGACCAGTGTCCCTCTAGATAGCCCAGTGGGGGCTGAGTGTGCCACCAAGGCTTCTGGGACGGCTTCCGGCTGGTGAGTGAGACATGTAGTGCTGGGGGGAGGTGAGGCCCAGGGGGCAGAATGGTAGAGGGAGGGAGAAGCGCTCATGGGGCCACCTCCTCACGCTGCCAGAAGCTGGTCCAGTACTTGCTACCTCCAGGATGGCCCCGGATTGCAGCTGGCATTGAAGATGCACTGCAATTTTTAAGAAATGAAATGGCAGCCAGTAACTGTCCTAAGCTGTCGCCACCAGCAGTTAAGCAGATGTTCTTCTCAAGTCCCTGTACTGGGCTCTGCAGAGCATCTCCATTTAACACCAGTGGGTCCTGAGGCTCCAGCTCTGCGGCAAGGTGCTATGAGGCTGTCCACCTGATCATGGCCTTAGAAGAGTACGTGCCCAGAAGATTCCAAAGAAACTTCAAAACTCAGAGCCTGCGCTGTAGGCTCAGTCCAGCGGAGGGGCCTGCCTTCAGCCTGTCCAGGAGGCCAGAGCAGGCCCTGCTCTGTCCAGAGGGCCGCCAGGGCACTTCCCCGGCCTGCTAGCACACCCCAAGTCGCTCTCCTATAGCCTTGCTCCCCCGCACGCCCTGTGAGACCCCCATTGCAGGGCTGACCCTGGGACTGGTGGCCACGGAAAACCACATGACCAGCCAAATCGCCAGGAACTGGCAAGAGGCAGCTCTCCGGGTTTGAGCCCAGCCCACTGCCAGCCACACACCAATCCATTTGTTGCTTTCTTAGGGTAAACTTGAGTTAAACTTGACAAAAAGTTTCCCTTCCTTCCCATTGGCCCCAACAGTGGAGGAGGTCCTCTCACATGGTGGGCTTCTCTATGAGGGGCACTGAGAAGGGCAAGGAGAGGGCACCGTCCAGATGAACGGAGGCGAGCAGGAAGTCTACGGGTGGAAGGTCTTCCCAGCGGCCAAGGGCCGGGCAGCAGGGAGGAGAGTTGCTAGAGGGAGGATGGGACAAGAGCGGTTGTGTCCGCATGCTCTTGCACTGCCTGGGAAGGCAAGCTAGGAAAAGTTGTCTCCAGACTCTTGTCTCCCCCATTTCCACAGTGTCCGCCTCCAGGAAGGGGTTGTTGGGGGGTAGCTATGCCGGCATCCTGAGCCCATGTCTGGAGAGGGCCCGGGGGCGACACCGGGACTGACCAGGGAAGGTGGACAAGCAGCTCCAGGCTGCCACAGGCTCCTATCACCCATGCAGGGAAGAGCTCCCTGCTGGGGCTGGGGCAGGAGGCGGGGGCAGGGCGCTACACAGCAAGCAGCAGATTTCCCGGGATCGTTTGCTGCATGCAGCACAGGAGGTAGAGCCAGGAGAGGTGTAGGTGTACCGTGCGGGTGGGAGGTGGGCCGGCCGAGATGAAGGCTTGAATAACAAAGGAGACGGAAAGGATAAGCCATGCACAGCTCCAGGGCTCTGCCTCCTGGATCCAGACAGAAAGCCCGGTGCTAGCAATAAACTTCAGTCCACAGCACGTTGCTCACTGCCCTGCCGCTGCAGCCACCCTCCTGAGGCTGCACGGGCTTGCTGGCAAAGAGGCCAGCCCCTGCCTGCTCAGGGAGCTCCTACTTATGCAATTCAGGTTGGGGGGGGGCAGGGAAGCTGGGAGTTCACCCGCATCTCCCTCAGGTTCTGTCCCCGCCCCCTGCCAGCTCCTGTGACTCACGCCAAGGGTCAGGGGCCCCTGGGCTGCAGCTGGGGAGGCCCCGGCTGTGGGAGTCGCGGAAAAAGGAGGGAAGGGCAGAGCGAGTACCTGTTGCTGAATGCATCCTGCTTTGGCTCTTACTCCTCGGTTGCTTGTGGTGAGAGTTGCCCATCATTCTGTTGTGGATGGCAGCCGCCCCGTGGCTGCCGCCGCCGCCTCCGCCGCCTCCTCCTCCTCCTCCTTTTCCTCCTCCTCCCCCTCCCCCTCCTCTTGTGTCTGTGCTCCTCCCCAGGTGCTTACATCACCTCAGCTTTGCTTCTCACACACACGGCTCCTCCAAATCCCACTTGTGCCCCTGGAACACCATTGTCCAGACCTGCCCCTGTCACTTGGACTAGAGCCTGCTAGGAGCTTCTCTCAGCCTTTCTCTCCCTCTCACCCTCTCCTTCTCCAGCTCTCCCTCCCTCCCTTTCTCTCTGTGTCTCCCTCTCCCTCCTCCTCCCCCTTGCTTTAGTGCTCCACTCAGGTTGAGCAGCCCAGGTTCCAGAAGAACCTTAGGGAGACCTGAGTGTGGGCCCCGCCTCATGCGCCTCTGCAGACGGGGCCAGCAGGGGCGCCCTCACAGACCCCACTTGCCTGCCCTCACTGTCCCTGGCTGCCTTTGCTCTCAGCGCTGTCATTTCTGCTGCCACGCGCTCGCTCAGTCTGCAGGAGCTCGCAAAAGCGAGGGGCCAATAACAGAGCCTAATCTGGGAGTGTGACAGGGACCAGTGAAGGAATGTGCTACCCAGGAATTCTAAGTGACACAGCTCCCTACTCCCTTGGGGACAACAGATCCAGTTCTCTAAGTGATTGCTGCCAATAGACTCTGGGCTCCAGTGTTGACAGAGACCTGGAGAAATCTGGGCACAGCATGAGGCTGCCAGCCTGCAGCCTTGGAGCTAACACAGCCACATGCCTCTTGCACGCCCAGTGTAGCCACCAGGCGTACCTGACTCCTTGTCAGACACACCTGAATCCTCACTCCACGCTCCCCTCCCCTGCCGGCTTTGCCTTCCCAAGGGAGGGCCAAGCTGGCAGCCCAGAGATCCACAGACAGCAACTGGGAGCCTTGGCAGCCAATGAGAGGGCTCCTTCCATGAGTCCCACTGTAAATCCACTCGTGCGCTTGCTCTCTCTCCCTCCCCCCTCCCCTCTCTCTCTCACACACACATGCGCGCTCACAGATGCAGCTGTTCACTGTAAGTGCTGCAGCCCTGTGGGACAAGTGACACGGGGCAGGTTGTGTTGGCTCAGCAGCTCATTTCAGCTCCAATAGCTTGGCAGGAGGGCAGGGCCACAGCTCCCAGAATCAGCTCTGTCAGAGTTGGGCAACCTGGAGTGACTTCACTTACTTAGCAGAGTTATGGTACTGCCCAATGCTAATGTCATCAGACACCTGCTCATGTTGACCAGGGACCTGTCTGTCATAGTCCCAGCCACAGAGCACAAGCAAGCCCAGCTAGAGCCTCAGCTTGGCAGGCTTGGGACACTGTACCACCCAGAGGCAGAGCTTTCTGACTTTGGGGCAAGAGGTCTCAAGTGGGATCCATCCATCCATCCATCCATCCACTCACTCAACCAGTCATTTAGTCATTCTTTTAACATTTCCTGGGGATCTGCTCTGGCCAGATAGGCCTTCTGCTAGCTTTTGGGGACACAGAGGTGTAAGCCACCACCTAGGAGGGGTGACCGACACAACCACAGGTCATGATGGTACAATGTGATCACTGCCACGCCAGGGAAAGGATCCACATATTGTGGGAGCACCAAAGAGAAGCTTCTTCAGTCTGAAAGGGCAGGAGATGCCTTCCCAGAGGAGTTGACACTTGGACCAGGTCATGAAAGATGAAGAGTTGGCCAGACAGAAAGGGAAAGTGCACACTGTTAAATATTTGGGATAGTACCCCTGCTAGCAACCTCTCCTGCCAAGCCCCCAGCTGTCAAGGGTCTCTTCAGTTTTCTTCAACAATTCCACACACATCCCTTCAGCTCCACCTTCATAACAGAGGCTACAGTGAGAGGCAGTGTCTGCCTCGGAGGCTCCCCAGCTTAGTGGGGGAGACAGATAATTATACAGAGAAGTCACAGGAGGGTGTGATCATTCTTGGCTTTGCAGCTCAATGTAAAATGTGGCAGGAGGTCTTCAAAGGGACCTACCAGAGGCCAGAAAAGAGGGCTTGTGAAGCAAGGAGGCATCTAGGAAAACAGAGTCATGAATATGGTAGGAATCTTAAGATTTGTGAACATGGCAAAAGTCTTGAAGATGAGGTTTTGGGAATGTTTGGTCCCTGCCCTATTATCCACTTGTGATCGTTCCTAAGTACGAGTCTTGGTTGGTTCAAGGTTGTCAACACAGACTGAAAAAAAAAAAAAAAAAAGCTTAGAGAGGCTGGAAGAGACAGAACCCTGACATTTTGAGATGGCTCTAAAATGTGTATGACACTGTGAAGGTCAACACAGAATTGAACTTAACTGGGTTGTGCACTTGGGACCCCAGATTATATTCTTGGGCACCAGGTGAGGAAGTCTGAGTAGGAACAGGCATGTTTGGGAACTGTCTGTGGGGGAAGGGGATAGAGGGAGAGGCTGAGAGGTGAGTGAATGATTGCAGACTGAACACACCCATGTACTCACCACCCAGGTCAGGAAGCAGAGCCTGACCAGGACGGCAGAAGCCCTTCTCAGGGCAGCGTGGAGCCACCGCTGCAGAGCTTCCCACAGCAGCATTGCGAGGGCGGTGTAAATCATTCAATCCACTTTACAGACACCAAATTATTTTTCTTTAAACCAGCTCATTTAATGCAGTCTTGAATACTCAAGAAATGACCCATTTTTATGCATTACTGTTTTCCTCTAATTCTTATTAGAGTCTCACATGCATTAGAATAAGTACATGACTATTAAACTTACAAAGCTCATCCATCTAGATCTAAAATTCCCTCTCATACCATTACCTTATGCACCACCAGCAAAATGCATACTGTGCTTTGGGGAACATTCTATTGGACTGGAGGAATAAACACAAGGAGAAGGCTGTTTCCAGTTGGGGGGGATCAGAAAAGGCTTGAAGCAGGACCAGGAGGCTTATGTGATGGGCCTGACATTCATGAAGAGGATAGAGCCACGGAGCGCTGAGGTTTCTTCTGGCTGCAAGGCTGAGAGAAAGCTCCATGGAGGAGGAGGCTGGGTCTGGTAAGATTACATGACTTTTCACAAGCACAGTTGGAGGTGGAAGGAATAGCACTCTAGACAGAAGGAATAGAAAACAAACAGACTTTATTGGGGGCAAGAAGAGAACTTGGTGTTTCAGGCTTGAGGGGCTGTGACTGACATGCAGTTGGAAAGTGTCTCCAGGACGAAGTGCTGAGGAACTGTTAAGGGCCAGCTTCTCATCGGCTATAGTCTGCAGGAGTCAGAGTCAGAGCTATGTCTTAGAAGTCACTTCTCCTCATGGAAAATGTATCTGGAGATTCCCCCCACCCCCACCCAAAGCGTGTGTGCAGGTCATGGCAGACGGGGCCAACAGAGTGATGAAGAACCATGGTTGGAGTCAGCCGAACTTGGGTCCTAGTCTTAACCATACCACTTAGCAGGTCCGCCCCTTTTCCTAAACACTCACAGTCACAGGGAGGTTGTGAGGAGTAAATGAGAGCACGACTAAAGTGACAAGCTGGCTGTTGTCCCAGCTCTTAGGCTCCAGGTTACCGTCTAAACCAAGCTTGTCCAACCCATGGCCCATGGGCTGCATGTGGCCCAGGACGGCTTTGAATGCGGCCCAACAGGAATTCGTAAGCGTTCTTAGAACACTATACGATTCTTTTTTCTAGCTCATCAGCTATCGTTAGTGCATTTTGTGTGTGGCCCAAGACAATTCTTCTTCCAATGTGGCCCAGGGAAGTCAAATGGTTGGACACCTCCGCACTAGACATAGTACTACCATGTCCACCCCCTCCCCTAGCTCTGAGTACAGCTGGACAAGGCTGATGAGGCAACAACAAGACTTAAACACTACTAGTTTGGGGAAAATGGACTACAGAGTTGCTTATTTCAGGCCTCAGACTTCTCTGTCCCCTCTCCTGGTGCATCTAAGGCATGAAGTTGATTGAGGGGCTGGCTGAAGAGTTGGGCCTGGCCCTCTGTCTTCAGCAGACATGGCTGCTCCTGGCCTGCTTAGGCTTGTACATGTGCCCAAAATAAGCCTCTTCCTGTCCAATCTCCACAGGAAGACACCACAGGGGACCTATGCCCCCTCTTACAGCCACTGCGCCTCTCCACTCACAATGCTCAGTGCAAAGGGTGGCTGGTCTTCCTAGTACCACAGACAGTGAGCTTGCATTGGAAGAGCTGCCACCAGCACCACACAGCCTACATGTCCCCCCTGAGATGTAGGGCCTCTTGGGTTGGTGGGGCACGAGAACCATGCCTGTGGAACTTTTGGAGGAATTGTCAGGGAGCACAAGAGAGGGAGGAGGAAGAGGGAAGGTCTGCATCTACCAAGCACTCTCAAAGACCCAGAATCCCTCAAGGAACTCACAAACTTCCGGGCCAGAGAAGGTTCATGAGCACATGAAAGATTTCTACCAAATCCATAAAATTAAGTTGTAGGGACAAGTGAGTGGCATGGACAGCCAGCACTGAAGGGGGTGAGCCTTGCAGAACAGTGATGGTCAAGGAGGCAGGTTTCATGGGAGGGTGGAGTTTGAAGCTTGAGGAGCTCTGGGAACCGTAGAGAGAAACAGTAAGAAGCATTTGGGGGCAAGCACCTGCTATGTGCCTGGTGCCTGCAAGTTAATAGATGTTTCCATCTCCCGTTAAACACATGAGGAAATTGGAGGCTACGGAGGTTAAGTTTGCCAGGTCACACAGGTAGAAATGGCAGAGTGAGGATTTCAATCCAGCTTTCTCTGAGGACAAAGCTTTTCCTGGCTTGCTTTACCGTGGATGAGAAATTACGAGGACGAGGTAAAGAAGAGAATGAGTAGCCCACAGATTGAATGGACACCAGGGCTTCTTTCAGGGAATAAAGAAAGAAGGTGAAGAGGTCAGATGGGGAAGGTTGGGAGTATTGGCTAGAGAGCGTGGACTCGACACTTTCAACAACAGATTGTTGGAAGGTCCTGAGCAATGGACTGATACGATTTGGCTTATGTTTGTAGAAGCTCACTTTGACTGCTGTGTGAAGAACAGATTAGATGACACAGAGGTGGAAGCAGGGAGCCCAACGAAGAAGGTGTTCAGTGCCCGGGTCCAGGGGAGGGAGAATGGCTGGGGTCGGGATGAGGGAAGTGGGGGTGACACGGAGAAGGACTTGGCAGAAGACAGTTCTGAGGAACAATTGCAGGACTCAGTAGTGGTAGGGAAGGCAGAGAAAAGTGTTCAAGATGTCTAAAGGCATCCCCATCCACTTTCAATGATAAAGAGGAATATGGTAGAGACAGCACTGAATTTGGACAGAGACACGGGTGTTCAAACTCTGGCTGTCCCATGTAGTAGTTGGGTTCATTTAGTCAAGAAGGAGTGTGTGATCCCCAGTGACAAACAGAGGAGGCCTAATGAGAAGACAGGAGGAGGTGAGAATGTGAGGCATGAGGTGTGAACTCCCCTGCGAGAGGCTCAGACAAGAAGACGAGAGAGAGAGGAACAATAAGGTGGAGGGACACAGGGAGAAAGGAAGGGGTCTGTGTCTGCTGTTTGCTTTTGTTGATTTTTCTACTCTGGGAGCCACCTGAGCACATGTGTAAGCCCAGTAGCAGGAGCCACTGGGGACCTTGGCCAAGCCAACTCCCGTTCCTCAGCCTCAGGTTAGGTGTCTGTAAAGTGGATTGAACGATTCACACCGCCCTCACAAGGCTGCTGTGAGAAGCTCTGCAGTAGTGGCTACACGCTGCCCTGAGGAGCATTTCCGCAGTCCTGGCCAGGCTCAGCCTGTTGACCAGGGTGCTGAGTACATGGGTGTGTTCAGTCTGTGATCACTCAGCAATGTGTGCACGGTTGTGGTGTGCACTTTTTTAAAAAGATTTTTAAAATTTTACTGTTTGAGAAAGGAGACAGAGAGAGAGACAAGGGGGGAGGGCCCAGATCAGTCTCCATAGTTGTACATCCTTAGTTGTCACATGGTTTCATTCCACACAGGCAGATGTGGGGATGCACAGGGTGGGGACCAAACTGGGGCCTCCATCATGGGAGGCGAGAAGCTTCACTGCCTTCCTAGTACTTACAGTTATGTCTCAGTTCAGCATATGGGTTTGCATGGTCAGGGGCTGGGATTCAATCCCTGGACCTCATGATTACAAGGCATATGCTCAACTGCTGAGCTATCCCTGCATCCCTATTGTGTGCTTTTGACATGTGCACTTTTTGGTATATATGTTAATAGTCCATGAAAAGTTTCTTATACTAGGCACTCAATCAAGGGGAGTTGAACACTTCGTATTTGAGACCCAAGCAACTAGAAGGGGAATGATACCACTAACATCTGGTGTATGGAAAGAGGGTCTAAGGAGGGCTGGATGCTGCGAAATTGTCATTTGGAACACATTTTCTTCTTTGGCCTCTGTCCCAGTAAGAAAGCCACAACGTCTTGTGAGCACTGGTGCTGATGAGTAGCAGGCCAAGGCCAAGGCCGTGGGGGTGGAACCAGACAAGAACTGGATCACAACTGAGCATACATCCCAAGGGCTCAGCAGAGAGACCAGCACAGGGGACAGAGTGCTGGCTGTCTGCTTCATGACCTTGGGTGGGGCCTGGGCCTCTCTGAGCCTCATTTAATGTCCACTTGGGCAGTGAAATATATTGTTACTTGAGGGTCCTATCAGTTCAGACATTTGAAAAGAGGTTGTCCTGTGCACTGGTATTAGTCAATAACTATGTTCTTGAAGGCTTTGATCACCTATTTCTGTTCTAGGCACCGTTCTGGTCACACGAGACACAAGAATGGGAGGCCCTAGCTGCCACCCTTAGGAGGCTCCCAGGTCTTGTTTTTCTCACATCCTTGCCCCTGGGGATAGAACTATCCCAGCATCTCCTTAAATTTAATTTTTAAAAAGATTTATTATATTGTTTTGATAGAGACAGAGAGAGATGGAGAGAAGGGGGAGGGCCCAGAGCAGTCTCCATAGTTTTATGTCATCAGTTTTCCACATGGTTTCATTCCACATAGGTAGGCGGGGGCCATGCAGGGCAGGAACTGGGCTGGGGGCCTCCTGCATGGGAAGCACGCCCTCTCGAGCCAGGAGCTGAACTGGAAGCCTCCCACATGGGAAGCACACCCCAGTTCAGCATATGGGTCCACATGGGCCAGGGCTGCTGCCGGGACCGGGACTCGATTCTTGGACCCCAAGGCTGCAAAGCCAGTGCTTAACCCACTGAGCCATCCTGGCTTTCCCAACATAATCAGTCTTCAACATAGTTTCATTCCACACAGGTGGGTGGGGGCTGTGCAGGGCGGGAACCGGGCCAGATGACTCCCACATGGGAAGCTCACCCCAGCAAGAACCGAACTGGGGACCACACCCCAGTTCAGCATATGGGTCTGGGGCTGGGACTTGATCCTTGGACCCCAGGGCGGCCAGGCAAGCACTAACCTGCTGAAGCATCACGTCATCCCAAATTTAAATTTTTAAAAGACCACCATGCCTGCTACACGCACAATGGACTGAAGGGGTTTCAACTAGAAATGCGGAAGTCTGGAGGCTATCATATCTGTCTGAGCGAGAGATGATGGACCAGGATCAGAGCAATAGAAACAGCGAGAAGCATGCAAGCGTAAGATGTATTTAAACCTTGTAACAACCCTACAACAACACCCTTGAAAGGCCACGGTTATCATTGCCATGGCGCATATGAGGAAACCAAGACCAATGAAAGTCAAATAACTTGTCCAAGGTCACACAGCTTATGTGATAAAAGTAGGATTCACCCAGGTCTGCCACACTTCCTTCCCATCCTACTCAGAATTCTAATTATGTTTCCTGCTCCGGGGATTCATTCATCAGGACAATACAGGGTCTTCCTGTTTCGGTCCTGAAAAACTACTGGGCATCCTGAACAAAGAAAAGGGGATTGAACACTAGTTGACCCAGCAATCAGCCAAGGGTATACAAGTGATTAAAACAGTCCATTTGTCCTGTTTTCCTAAACATGCTGAGTTCACCCGAGCTGGAAGTAAGGGAAAAACCATTCTTCCCTTTGGAGGGGGAGTGGACAGGATGGGTAGTGATGGTATATTTGGAAATAGAAAACTAAACAGCTGCCAACTTGTGCCTTCAAGGAAAGCCCAGGGGCGCAGGCCAAGACGGGGGAAGTGACTTGCCAAATCCCTCACAGCCCCCAAAGTTAACTGTGTGAAAAAGAAGGCAGAATTGTTCCTGCCAAAGACATGAAGTCCTTTACAGAGCACTTTGTTGGCAAAGCCTAGCATCCCTGTCACTATGCAAAGCACGGTGGAATGTTGCTATGGCAACAGGCAGCTGGGCGCCTGAATCAGCTCAAGGCCTGCCTCAGCAGAGGCCCAAGCCTGTGGGGGCATCTCCCATTGGCAGGGGGCAGACAGCGGGGTGGGAGAGAGCTATTTTTGTGTATGCTGACGAGGAGCCCTGAGCGCCCTCCCCAAGTTACCCAGATCCAAAGCTTGAGTCTTCAGGAAAGACTTCCTCTTGCCAGATATGCCTAACTCCACAAAACACAGCACCCCAGTTTGGCATGACCTCACCCTTTCCCCTGGTTTCCTCCTGGTGGGTTTTCGTCTTTGTTTTTTGAGAGGCTGGATAATGAGAGATAAAGGGAAACATCCAACAGCGGTAAAACAAAACTCCCTATGTGACAAGTATAGGAAGAAAGCAAAGCCCAGAGAGGAAAAGTAATTTGCCAAAGGTTGCACAGCCCTGCTGGTGCCAGACTCAGGGTGCAGCTCCCCTCACCCCAGATGCAGTGAGTTCCACCATACTACACTTCTTTCCCTGAACGCTGGGGGCGGGGGGCGGGGGAGGAGGGGCATTGACACTGATGGAGCCCATCTGTGTACCACACTGTGATGATTTTTCCCATTCCTCAGAGCTCATCTGTACTGCAAACCTGAAAGGGAGCTAGTATTATCTCCATTTCGTGTGTTAGAAAACTGAAGCTCAGAGAGGTTAAGGAATGGGCTCAAGGTCACAGAGCTAGACAGGGCTGGCATCAGACTTCAGAACTGGTCTCTGCTCTTCACCACATAGCCTTAGACTTCTGATGTCAAATGCACTTCTTCCCCCCCACCCCTGTAGGAAGGAGAGACACAATTGAAAGTGACTTTAGATGCTGTCTGAACTCTGCCACTCATGGCAACAAAGTGTTCGGCAATAGATCAATGAGCTGCCACCCAGTAAAGACCAGCCACCACTGGTCTGCCTCTCCAGGCCTCAGTTTCCTCCTCTCTATGAGTATAATGCTAGAGGAATGAAATGAGAATGCATATAAAGTGCACAGAGCAAGTTCTGATGCATAGTAAGTGCTCCGTAAAGGTTAGTTACTATGAAGACTCTTCCCTTTAGGGATCACCTCAAATTCTGCCACCTCCATGGCTCCAGCCCTCATTTGATGCGCTTCAGATTCATTCCCCAGTCATGCACTTAACTACCGGTTGCCAGCACCGGGAGTTGAATTCTTTCTGCCAGAGGAAGGGGAGAGTCCCAAGAAAAGGTGATGCTGAACTAGTCCTTAAAGAATGAGGCAACATGTACGTTAAAATGAGGGTTGAGGAGATGGTCCAGGTGACGGGAGCTGTGTTAGCAAGAGCATCAGGCATGAAGAAGGTACCTGACGTGTGGGGAGAAAAAGGAGCGACTGAGTGTGGTCAAGTAGAAGATGACGCAGTGAAGACCAGACCCTGGAGGCTGTAAGTGTCAGAAGGAGTCTGGATTTTATCTCGAAAGCAACACAGAGCCACAGAAGCTTTCAGCAGAGGACATGACCTGGGGCTGCGATGCGGGAGGCTGACTGCACAGAGCTGGGAAGGCCAGTGGGCGGATGTGAAAGGGTGTGGGGTGAGCCGGGAAGAGGCGCTGCGTTGGGAGGGTCTGCCGTGCAAGGGGCAGTGGCGTGCACAGGAAGAACAAGCGTGGCCGCTCTCTAAGAGCGTGCTGGAAGGAAGCAGGCACGGGGGGCAGAGCTCAGCCTGGCGACTCGGCGTGCGGTGCCTGAGGGCATGGCTGTCCAAGAGGCAGCGCAGATAGGCAGTCCCGGGCTCCGAGGAGGTCAGGGCTGGCAAGAGACACGGAGTGTCATCAGCTCACAGCTCTTGGGAGTCTTGGAAGCCAAAGAGTGGGCAGGTGGGTGGGGAGAATGGGAAGGCAAGGGAGCAGTGACGTTTGAGCTTTGTGTCATGAATTCTGGGCTGTCTTCCTGGCTCTGCAGTGGCATCCTTCCTGATGCAGCAGCCCAATATTTTTGGAAGCCCCTTGACATGCAGAACAAGGCACTCCGGCCACTGGGCGGCTGAAGGCCGCACAGGCTCTCACTCATAGGGTCTTAGCAATCGGCACCCTCAACACGAGGACTTTCCGGAAGAGGGACTTGATCATCTCACTAGGTCATAAAGAAATAAGGGGCAGGAAGAGAAAGCTTTGAAGTGCTGGGAAGCTGGGAAGTCCATGGTGGCCAAAACAGCTCTTCCAAATTTCTGATTTTCACTGGAAAGTTAACTTTTTTTTTTTAAGATTTACTTTATTGTGTGAGAGGTGGTGAGAGAGAAGGAGGTAGGTCCTAGAGCAGGCTCCATAGTTGTACATCATTAGTTGTGACATGGTTTCATTCCACACAGGTGGACATGGGGCCGCATAGGGCAAGAACTGAACCAGGGCCTCCCCAATGGAAGGCACACCCCAGTTCAGCATATGGGTTTGCATGGGCCGGGGCTGGTACTCGACTCCCAGACCTCGTGGTTGGGTTGCAAAGCAAGCACCCAATCTGTTGAGCTATCCTGGCATCCTGAAAGTTCACATTTTATTTTTGGTGACAAACATTGTCAGCTGCCTTTCTTGAAGTGACAGGCTCTCTACGTTCATTTCTGAGAAAAAGTCTGCCAGGTACCCAAGTCTGAATAACCCTAGTCAGCCTGTCAGATGTTCTTTCAAGTAGCAATGACGTTCCGTGCGAACAGAAGCCTGCTGAGCTCACCCCTCAACAACAGCACAAATGCTTCCCTCCGGGACAACCCCCGGACTTCCGCACACAGCTTAAGTGCTTTATGCGTTCTTCCTGTTCTCTGACACACAGTATTGAGAAGTGCTGAACTCAAAGGTCAACATGTAAGAAATGTAACCATTTTTACTGCTTTCTCCAAGCCATTCTTCAGTGGGACTGGCTTTTCTACAACTGTGAGTGTGGTGCTGACGTATACAATGGCCACTAGTGCAGGTTGATACCGCTGCTTTGATTCAAGCTAAGGTGGCAGCAGTTTTGTTGGTGCACACATCAACATTGTGAAAAAGGCAAATTATGTCTTAGGATGAACTTGAAAATATCTCTGACCATGTGCACCCCAAAAGGGTCTCAGTAACTAAGCAGGGGTGGCGAACCTTTTGGCGATTGGGTGCCAAAGTTTATGAAATAAGAGTATACTCACTCGACTCGCGTGCCAACCCATCAAGTGAGATAGAGGTATCGATTATTTTTAGGTCTATAAGAGCATAAACAATAATTTTTTAAATGGTATTCACAGCTCCGCGTGCCGAAATAATTGCTCCGTGTGCCACTTTGGGCACGCATGCCATAGGTTCGCCACCCCCGAACTAGGGGGTCTGTGGATCATACTTTGAGAACTGCTGGTTTAGAAAAATTATTGCTCAGATCCCCAGTGGCAGGTTAAAGAGCATGACTACAGCATTATTTGTAGTCACAGCGAGTGGACAGGGCCAGATGTCCAGTCTTAGAGGAACGGAGAAGGAAGATGGAGTGGACATGTGCTGTGTCACAAGTGATCAACTAGATGTGCACGTAGTAACATGGAGAAGCCTCAGAAACAGAGTGTGGAAAGAAAAGAGAGATAGCATATGATTCATGGATCAGCATCACTCATGTAAATTAAAAGCACATATAGCTTTGGGTAATATGGCCATTTTAATTATGTTGATTCTTCCAATCCATGAACATGGAATATCCTTCCATTTCTTTGTATCTTCTTCAATTTCTTTTAATAGTGTCTTATAGTTTTCCGTGCATAAGTCCTTCACGTTCTTTGTTAAGTTTATTTCTAAGTGTCCTCTGATAGATGACTAAATAAAGAAGTTGTGGTACATTTACACAATGGAATACTACTCAGCAATAAGAAAAGATGAAATACAGCCATTTGTGACAACATGGACAGACCTTGAAAACATCTTATTAAGCAAAATAAGTCAGAATGAAAGAATCAAGAAACACATGACCTCACTTATAGGTGGAATATAAAACTGAAAGGAACAAAGAAACAAAGACTCATGGACACAGTCAATAGTTTAGTGGTTACCTGAGGGTAAGGGGGGAGGTGGGTGGGAGAGATGGGT
>PVKE010022888.1:0-25155 GCA_004027555.1 Craseonycteris thonglongyai
GCCCTCCCCCCACTCCAGCCCTCCTCCCCCAGCTCCAGCCCTCCCTTCACACCACCAACCAGGAGCTCTCAGAAGCCCAGCTGATCATGTCTCCCATCCCTATAACCCTTTCACTGATAAACTCTAACACTTCAACGAGACACTGGGGGTCCCCAATACCTTTCCTTTATGTCACACTAATTTTTCTCCCTCTGCCCCCCCCAGACAGGCCCTGGGCCCCAACCTCCTACCTTCTCCACTGCATCCCCCCAAACTAAGCACCTGCCTTCTTCTTGATTTTCCCTGCTTCTCAGCCACCAAGGCTGGCTCTGAATCTGGCTCCTGAAACCCTCCACTGTAACACCTTCTCCCCCAAAGAAACAGGGAGCGCTCTGTTTGGGCTTCCTGGGTGGATCCAATCCTGTCCCTTCTCCATCCACGTTCATACTGACAGGCAGGAAGTCATCCTGGTGCCACGACTCCATCTACCCACATGATCTAATTGCCAACAGAATGCTCCAATGCAAAGAAAAGGAGTCTGATTCTGTCTCAGGGTCAAGAGTAGCAGAAGTAGGGGAAGCTGGGATGGCTCTGCGGATTGAGTGCTCGTCTTGCAGCCCTGGGGTCTGAGGATCATATACCAGTCCTGGCCTGTGCGGACCCATATGCTGAACTGGGGTGTGCCCCAGTTTGAATCTCACCGGGGCAAGCTCTCCAGGTGAGAGGCTCCCAGCGAGTGAGCCTCCCATGCAGGAGGCTCCCAGCCTGCAGCAGCCCCGTGCCCACCTGTGGAATGAAACTATGTCGAAAACTGATAACGTGCAACTATGGAAACTGCTTTGGGCCTATCCCCTTTTCTCGGTCTCTCTCTCCCTGTCAAAAATAATAAAAATAAACCTTAAAAATTTTTTTGAAAATAAAGAGTGGCAAAAGTGACTTTGGTGAGGATGTGGGAAGGTGACAGACAAGGTGAGAAAATAAGGCAGAGACCCTGCGCTTGGGCAGGCACAGGGAACGGGCTAGGAGGGGAGAGGAGAATTCGTAGTAAATCTACACAAGCGTGTCTTTCCTGGCAGGTTCCAGCAGGAACAGACAAATAGCTTCTCACGCCCGCCTCTGCCAAAGAAGAGATAAGGGAAGAGATAGGCGGCCATAAGACAGAGCAAGTTGTAGCAGGTTCCTGCCTGATTCACGGCTCGAGTTACCTCTGTGAGCCAGAGAGATGGTTCTGGGTCCTACACTGCTTAGCTGGGGTTAAATGGCCACATGTCTCATCTCAATGTGCAGCCTGGACTGGGAGACCTGGAAGATCCACCAAGGAGCGTGCTCCCTCCACCTGCTGGAGTCAGAAAGAAGAGGCAGCCACAGAGGCCTGAGGACATCCTGGGGATCTTGATAAACCCTCTGCACACACCCAGGAGTCCCCTGCAGGTACCCTCGGAGCCTGCAGCTCGGAGAGCGGGCAGCATGCGCAGGTGGAGCGTGTTCAAGAATGAGCCATCCAAAAAAAAAAAAAAAAGACTGAGCCATCGGCCCTCGGAACGCACTGCTAAAGACACCCATGTAATCATTTGAAGTGAAAACTGCTCAAATGAAGTGGAAAATGTTTCACTTGTATTTTTCTCATATTCCCGAACCTCTCTTTCCATGGTTCAGAAGTTTGCATTGTCTAATTGCTGATTTCCATTTGTGAATGAATCAGTGTAAAATAAAATTAAGTGTCAAATTAATCTACCCATCTAGGTTTAGGCATTAATTATCCTCTGAGACATTGTCTCCTGCACTCGCCACATGTCAAGACAAGCCAGAGCACAGCGATGCACACTCCCGGTTTCAGCTCGGGAATGTAGTCCAAGCAGTGGGGGCTGCCCTTGACCTCCACGGGCCACAGCTTACTGTGCGAACAGGGACAGATTCCAGGCAAATAAAGCACAGTTCTCACCTTTCAAAGGTGCGCTAACACTGTCAGACTAAGGACGTCACTAGAGCAGAAATGTGCTGCATGGTTTTGTGACCTGTTTCCCCACTTGTCCCAGTAAACAAACTGACAAGAAATCTCCTCTGAGTACAGCAGGGTTAGCCCCGGTGACAACGCGACGCTGGCTGGGGCAGAATTTTGAAAATTACATACGCTGCTCTTCTGGAGCTGCACCAAGGGAGGCCTTCTTGGTTCTGCTAAAAAATAAAAAATAGGGGAAGCCGAAATGGCTCAGTGGGTTAAGCACTCACTTTGCAGCGCCAGGGACCAGGGATCGAATCCCGGCCCCGGCCCGTGCGGACCCATATGCTGAACTGGGAGCTCCCCCAGTTCAGTTCTCTCTCTGTCTCTGTATCTCTCTCTCTCTTTGTCAAAAATAAACAAATATCTTTAAAAAATAAATTAATTAATTAAAAAAATAAAAAATAAATACAAACAAAAAACCAGATGGCTAGGATACAAGCACAGGATCCTCCGTCCCTGGGGAAAGACAGGACCGCATCCTTGGTAGCCTGATCAAAGCCACCACTCCTGGGAACTATGGAGACACAGAGCATGGGCACCAGGAGGAGGGAGCTTCTCTCCAGTGGGGGCAAGAAAGCCTCGGGGGCAGAGGACCCAGAGGCCCTGATCCCTCCTGTTTGAGGTTCAGAATTGTCAGAATGCTTCTAGAAGGGGGAGGTCTCCGTGACCAAGTACTCTTTCAGCCTTCAAAAGGAAGAAAATCCTGCCATAGATGCAACAACTTGGATGAACCTGGAAACTCGGCTCCGTGAAAGCAGCCAGTCACAGAAGGACAAACGCTAACGGTTCCACCTATATGAGGTATCTAAAAGCATCCAACTCATGGAAGCAAACAGCACTGTGGTTGCCAGGGGCTGGGGGTTTAGCAGTAGCAAGTTGCTGATCAATGAGTATAAAATTTCACATGATCAAGATGAATAATTTCTACAGTATAACACTGTACCTCTAGATAACAACACTATATCTGTACACTTAAAATCTGCTAAGAGGGTAAATTTCATGTTAAGTGTTCTTACCACAATAAAATTTTTAAAAAGGAAGGAAGGGAGGGAAGGAGGGAGGGAGGGAGAGAGGAAGGAAGGGAGGAAGGGCAAGCAAGCAAATGTACCACTCAATTCCACCTAGGGATGAACTTTCAGGTAAGTGCGAGTCTGGGACACAAGGTTGCCTCTGGCTGGAACCCTGTAGCCTGCAGCCCCCAGCCCCCAGCCCCCAGCCCCCAGGGCAAATGCCATGCTTTGGAAAATAGTGGCTACATACTGAGTATGAACTAAGAGATGTTATCCTGGTGCCCAAGGATGCAAGCAGCACCTTTGTTGCAAGAAGGGCACAGCAAGGAACCACCAAGCATCTTCTTGACCATTCCCAACAGCGACTCCACCTGGCAGCAGCCAAAGCCACAGGTAAGGGGCTGGTCAGTAGCCTCCTGCTCCCTCTTTTCTTGGCTTTGAAAGCACCGTGGGTTTCAGAATGTAACTATAATTCTTAGATGAAAACAGGAAGGGGCAGGCTCAAAAGGAAGTTGCTAGGCCTCTTGGTCATACAAAATAGGTGAGCCATCTGAGTGATCAATTAGAAAAATAAAAGAAACATGAACACATTTGCAAGCACTCTGGGCCACAGCTCAAGTGCTGGGCTTACTTTGGACACCAGAGTTTGGAGGAAAGGAGGTAAGACATCTGTTTAAATTATGTATCTATAACAACATGCATCTGAAATAAAGGCTCATGCTGCCTTCATGGCCAAACCCAGTCCTGACATCCTTCCGGGCCCTAAGGAAAGCAACCAGAAGAGAACCAGCAAGGGACACGTTGCTTCAGGGGAAGAAGGAAGGCTTTCAAATTTCATCACACCCTTCTAACAATTACCTCCACATTTGCTTTTCCATAGACAAGCGCCTCTCCCCAACCAGCCCAAGAGGACAGGAAGCTGTCAGCTTCCCTCAAAGGAAACAGAAGAAAGAAAAACAAAGTCAAAAGGAAAAGCTAAAGTCGCAGTCCCTCTGTTTGAAGGCACCAGGCAGGAGAGAGACAGGTTTAGCGCAGAGGCCCTGCTGGACCCTGGGGGAAAGGAAACCTGTGCACTGAGACTTGGAAAACATTAAGTGCGGGGAAGTTTTAATGAGTTTGAGCAGCTCTCAGGGACTGAAGTTGCAATGGAAATGGGAGCTTTTGAAAGGGTGAACTTTCTTTCCAAGAATATGGTTTTTAGGAAGCGATCTTCCTTCTTGCCATCCCTTAGCTTTGGGGATGTTCTAATCAGGCTTGAAGTCACCCATCAGCGGCACCCCACTTGCCCTCTGGGTGGGTGTGAGTACGAGTAAACGCCAGGTGAAACCCCACTCAAGTCCCAGCTCCAGCTGCTGCTCTGGGTGGTGGCAACGACAAACACCCAGATGCACTGAGGAGGGAAGGAATAAAAGGCATAAAATTAAAGACAAGAGGAATAAAATCTGATAAAACAAAAAACCTTCGCTAGCTTACCTAGCAGCTTAAATTACAGTTACAACTGACAGGGAGAGGGAGTAATGATGAGTAATAAGCCCAGACCCTGGAAAGAAATTAAGGGCTAAATCATGACAGCTAACACCAGGGGAAGTCACTGACTCACCTTTCCAGGTAAAACTCAAGACAGTGTATAAAAACATCCATCACACAGAGACCATTTCACTTGGTAGGAATCCAGAGCATTTAGGACCTGGATTCCCACACAGCGTCTGAGTTGTACCCAGAGCATGGCATGTGTCCATAGCAGGGGGTGGCCTCCAGCTGCACTTTGCAGTCCAGCTCACCTTCACCCCTCTGCACGGTAGCTGGCTACGGTCACATCCCAACCTTGGTGTGACCAGGCACAGAAAGTTACTAGGCAACAGCTGTCCTTCTACCCCTTGTTCATTTCTGCCCCATCAGCTGAGACCACACCCTATGCTACTGAGAATATCTGAACACAATGGTTCCTGGAACCTTCTTAACCAGGTCAGTCTGAGCCTCCAAACAGCACCCAAACCTTCTGGTTATCTGCGGGTTCCCTCTGCCATGCTCCCAGAACACGCCAAGCTCCCAAATTCCTAGCTACTCTTCCCACTACAGCTTAGCCCAAAAGCAACTGGATTTGGCTCATTCGCGCCCACCCTCTAAGGGTTGTCTCTTTTTTAAAAGAGTCAGTCAGGGAATCCAAATGAACCGCCTAGGGAGGCCTTCCAGCCTGTGTCGGAGCCCCCGGGGACCTCGTCTGGGCCCCTTGCACAAGACAAGCCTGTGGGGAGAGAAGGAAAGGGTTCCACGCCTTGTCCTCCCTTCCAGCTCCCAGCCATCGCCCAGTGGATGGAAGGCTCCCCCAGCGCTCCACTCCCTCCCTGCACAGATAACTCCGGGCTTGAACTCATCAGCAAACAGGATGACTCCTTACTGCAGCGACAAGGAAGAGCCATCCCTATCTGGCTTCAAGCCAAGGAAGATCCTGGAAACCCGATCCTGCTCTTAGAAGAGGATACCTTCTGCTCAAAGACAAAAGGGGCCAAGGAACTTGGGTTTCAGATCCAGGGGTCATCAGAAGAGCAGGCTTCAAAGTCTGTTTCTTCCCATCTGACATCCCAGCAAAGCTCCAACAGCTCCTCACCGTGTTCTCTCCATCAGGGATCCTGACTGATCAATGGCCCCCAGGTCTGACTTCCTGGAGCCCCTGCCCCTTCCTCAGCACCCTTCTAGCGAGGTCATTCCTGATCCTAGCCCACAGCTAAGAGGGTCTCAATGGAAAGGGGCGTGGGAGTGAGTAAGAGCACGACTCCTCCGAAGACCTGCTTGGTCACCAAGTTCTTCCTCATATCGCGGGTCACCTCCCTCCAACTTAAGCAAAAGAGTGGAGAAACATGACGCTCAGAAAACCTTCAGCGTGAGACGGTGGGGCAAATAATGAGGACTTGCCTTTTTCTTTGGTCACTGTTAGAGCGAGTTTAAAGAAAGAATGAGGATCCCATTCTGACAGAATAAAACTTAAATGGATAGAACCTCAGCACACCAGAAGCCTCAAAATATCTGGCACTGTCCCCCCGCTCTTTAGAAATGGGCCCCTAAAAAAAAAAAGAAATGGACCCCTATAAGGAAACATGCACAGAATTACACCCTCATCGGCTGGTCCACTGGGAATAGTTACTGGGTGCCTAGGATTTTGTCAGAGATGGTGTTTGAAGGCTCCTGGCTCTACCCTGGGGACAACAGACAGGTGTTGACCACGTGATGCCTCCTCTGAACCTCCAGCCCAGGATCCAGCCTTCGCATCTGAACGTGGCACCAGCAGCGCCTTAGGCTGCGAAGACTTGCATCTCCGCTTATCAAAAGACTTGCTTCCATCAGCAACCAAATTCAGCTGGAAGGACACGCATTCAACTGCTGACAGTGACAGTTGGGGGCAAATGAGAGCAGCATGAAGAGGGGCCTCCTCTTTCCATCTCTTTCTATGTCATTTAAAAAAACACACACAGAGACTGTGCTCACAGACTCCGAATGTTAAAATAAACGAATCAATGGCCAAAAGGGGCAAGGAAGTGACTGTTTTCAACAACATGGCCCAGGCTTAGCAGGGTTTCAACGGAGGCTGGGAGGGGAAGCACGGCTGAGCGAGAGGTTGCCCACACTTCTTACTGGACATGACTGAATGGCCCAGACCAGACCCAGGCATTCTGGAAGTTCTCCTCTTCCGGGCTCAACACAGCTCTGTCCCTCTGGTCTCTTCCAGTTGGTGACCAAGAACCTCTATGTCTCCAGCCCAGGCCCTCTCTGACTTCCTTAACCTCTTGTATCACTTGGTGGCCAACATCTCAGGGCTTGCCGAGTGGGCGTGTGCCTTCAAGCTCACTGGGCCTCAGGTGGCCCTCAGGTGGCCCTCCCAGTGCAATGGTATTTACCTCCTTCCAGCACCTCTCCCAAGCTTCCCAGGGGTTACAGATGGGCACCAGCCCCAGCCCCAGAGCCTGACCATCTTGTGAGGCACCGCGTGTCCACTGCAGCGGCCAGTTTCCGGCCAGCCCCTTCCAATGCTGCCCTCCCCTCCCGCCTCTTTCCTGGTACAAACAAAACAGGGTCTTGGCCACGGAAGCAGCCGCGCAGGTCCTCCCGCCACCTCATTCATCACCCGGCTGCCAGCGCGCTCACCTGCAGATGTAATTTGTCTTGCAGGAGTCCTGCAGATTCAGACAGTTGGGCTTCTCCCTCTCCTCGTAGGAGCACACGGGCACGATGGTCTGCCGTCGCCGCTCGGTGCAGGCGATGTCCCGGCACGAGCAGAAGAGCATCCCGTAGCTGTGCTTCGCCGGAACCTTATCAAAGAACTGCCGCAGGGCCTTGTGGCACTTGCGTCGGTTGCAGACTTCATTGGACATGCTGGTGGTGCACGGGGTGATGTACGCCGACCGGTACTTCTTGCAGGTGTCGTCGAGGTTGCAGGCCTTGGCCGCGTCCAGGCAGTTGTTCCCTTTGGGAATGTGCTCGACTGCAAAAGGAGAGGAAGGCAGGCGTGAGTCCCGGGGGCTGCTCACAGCACCCCTGCTGCCTTTCACCTGGTGGTGCTGGGAGCCCCAATCAACTGCTTTGAAGCTAATCAGTTAATGAGTTCGGGACTATGAGGAGGTATTAGGAGTGCAAGTGCCGGGATCCCAGGGCAGAACACAAGCGCCCAGCACTCTCGCACATGTATAATTAGGAGGTATTGAGAGAGGCCAAAGGAGCGCAGGCCCCTGCCTGACTGCACATAAACAAGGCAACAGGAGAAGAAGTTTCCAGCTTCTGATTGGTAAACTGAAATGAGGATAAAAGGTAAAAAGCAACAAATTATATACTTGTTCATTATACAGTATATAAAATGATATGCTGAATACAAGTATAATTGCCATGCAATCCTCCAGGAATATAATTATGTAATAAATGCATATAGTACATGCTAATTACTATATGATTACAGAGTAATTACATGGTTATTTGAGCCCCGAAGACAAAATATTATGCCAGGCTCTCTAAACAGGAAGAAGCAACTACAGCAAAGCTGTATTTAAGTTCTAGCTCGCAGGCCACTGGAAGGAAACCAGAATAAATTACATAAAAATGTACAAACCTCAATTACCACTTAACTTACCACCTATAAAATGTGGTATCTAAAAGTAGGGTGGTTGTGGGTTGGAAAGAGTCTGGTGGTATTTTGCGTAGCATTTCAAAGGATTTGCCGACTGCAGGTCATTGGAATGTCACAAAACATTCGATGCCCTCCACCCAAGCCCCCATGCTAATGCTGCGAGAGACACCAAGGCTGTCTACTGCTGGGCGGCCTGCACTGAGGCCTGGAGAGGGAGTCAGGTGGAGCAGGGCCCACTGGGGTGGCCGGGGGGGCTTGTGGAACTTGCATTGGTTGCAGAGTTTGTTGCATACGCTGGTGGTACATGAGGTGATGTACACCCATGGGAAGGTTAAAAGATGAGTGGACAAGGGAAATGAAGCTCAGTCCCCATGATGATAGGTATTTCCATAGGGAGCCGAGGTGATGCAAAAACCTGCCAAAGCCAAGTTATAAGACAGTCCCTGGACAATTAGTCATTAGGTGTGTTGCTCATGCTCTGGATACCGCATCACACAATTGTGGTACTTGACCCCTAGCAAGTGCCAACCATCTCTTCCTTGGATTCTAGGATCTCCTTTCTCTCATTTTATTTCCCTAGTCAGCAGGGACCACGAAGGCATTTGGGAAATTACAAGAGACTAGAGAATTGACAACACAGAAAAAAAGAGTCCAGTGGATTGGATGCGAATGAATGATAAGGCACTGCATTTAGGGTATGTCTAAAGGGTCCATGGGATATTATTCTACCTTATAAAAAGGACATCCTGCTATATGTCACAACATGGATGAGCACTGAGGACATTATGCTAAGTGAAATAAGCCAGTCACAGAAGGATGGACACAGTATGACCCTACTTATATGAGGTACCTAAAACACTCAAGCTCCTAGAAGCAGAGAGCAGAATGGTAGTTGCCAGATGCTAGGCGGTGGGAGGGAGAATGGGGAGTTGTTATTCAAGGGGTATAAAGTTTCGGTTATGCAAGATGCACACGGTCTAGAGATCTTCTGTGCGACACCACACACTGTATTGAGCACTTGAAAATCTGTCAGGAGAGTATAACTCATGTTAAAGGTTCGTACTATGATGAAAAAAATTTTTAGTTAGTAACTAAGTAAAGGACACACACAGCCAGTCCCACATTTCGGGAAAAGACACACTCTCCCTGTTCTGATGACATGTCTCGCTTAAAAATAAACCCCAATACACAAAAATCTGAAGACAAAATGATGCCTTGGAACTGTGAGCAGTATGTCTCTATGCCCCGGGTTCGTGTCTCTGCTTATGACATCTGAATCCAACAGTTCAGTGCAGAAGGCAATACACAAGACATTCAGCCCTTCAGAGGTGAGCAGGCAGGAAGCCAGCAGCTGCCTTCGCATCCTGCTGGTTTAACAAGCACACCTGGTACACGTTCTCCATCATGACCTTCCCAGGTTGGCTTCTCTGTTTACACACTCATGCTCCTTAGGACTCAAGGAGTGAAATATTCACCATGTGCCCTGACAAGGTCGCAAGGGTCTCCAGGCCTTAGTGATATTTTCAGCCTTTTCTCCTATTGAAACTTGTAATTCTGTGCTGTGGGGCCCAAGGGCAACAGTAATTTATATTCTTGAAGGTCTACAGTTCCCTAGGAGATGTCTAACTTGTGCATTTTGGATGATAATCTAAAATAAATTAACATGACCAAATTCTAAGCCATCTGGGTTAGGCCCATAAGGCTGGCTATTGGTACACAATGTGCTGCCTGCATTGATATTGATATTTGCATTGGTATTAAATGGTACTTTATAATCTCTGGCTAAAAAGAAAAGAACAGAAGCACAGAGGTAGACTTAATACTTAAATGATGTAACCAGTGACATATGAACAGTTCGCGGAAGTTCAAATGGGGAAAAACAGCAGAAGGATTACATGGCACCCAGTAACACAGACTTGCCAAACTCAGAGCTCTTGTTGAAACAGGGCACATTCCGACTGTAAGCATCAACTTAGCTTCAGCACAACAATACTATCCTTATATTAAATTAATGTTATTAACTTGCATTTTATTGTTTTTAAAGTTTTGTTCATACTTAATTCATGGGCATGGCTTTTATAGTTCAATAAAAGTGAAGAATACAAGCTTATAGTTTTATGTTTGTAAATTTCAAATAAAATTATAATAGAAACAATAAAACACAATACATGAGGCCCAGAAAACTTATTTCTCTCTGATAGCAGTCCACATAATGAACAAGTTTTATAAAATGGCCTGGAAAAAAGCTCGTTGACACGGGTCATGGCGATGATATTCTGGATATGACACAAACAACATCATAAAAATTAAACAAGGAGGATTATCCCAAACTAAAATGCTTCTGCACAGCAAAGGAAACCACCAACAAAATGAAAAGGTGACATAAAGAATGGGAGAACACATTTGTCAATCATATATCCAATAAAGGGCTATTATCTAAAATACATAAAGAACTCATATAATCCAAGAGCAAAAACCCGAATAGTCCCATTAAAAATGGGCAAAGGACTATAATAGGCATTTTTCCAAAGAAGATATTCAAATGGCCAACAGGTACATGCAAAGATAGTCAATATTGGGAAGGCTGGGATGGCTCAGTGGGTTAAGTGCTCGCTTTGAAGCCCTGGGGACCGAGGATCGAATCCCCGCCCCAGCCCATGCGGACCCACATGCTGAGCTGCGGTGTGTCCTCAGTTCAGTTCTTGCCGGGACCTATGTGAGAGGCTCCTGGCCCAGTTCCTGCCCTGCACAGCCCCGTGCCCACCTGTAGAGTAAAACTATATGGAAAACTAATGTTAACTATGGAGACTGCTCTGGGTCCTGCCCCTTCTCTCTGTCTCTCTCTGTCTCTGTTTCTCTCTGTCAAAAATCAATACAATAAATCTTAAAAAAAAAAAAGATAGTCAATATCAATCATAATTAGGAAAATGCAAATTAAAACCACAATGAGATATTACCTTATGCCTTTTAGAATGGCCATCATCAAAAAGATTAGAGAGAACAAGTTTTGGTGAGAGTGCAGAAGAAAAGGGAACCTTGTACACTGCTGGTGGGAATGTAAAAGGGTGTAGCCACTATAAAAAATAGCACGGAGGTTCCACGTGCACTGGAATACTATTCAGCCATAAAAAAGGGAATCCTGCCATTTGTGACAACATGGATGGACCTTAAAGGCATTATGCTAAGTGAAATAAGTCAGACAAAGGCAAACACTGTCTTATTTTACTTATATATGGGATCTTAAAAAAAAAGGCCAAAACAAAAAACAAGCAAACAAAAATTAAAACTCAAATAAAGAAAAGATCAGATTTATGGTTACCAAAGGCAGGGCGAGGGGGTAGGGGAATTGGAGTAAGGTAGTCAAAAGGTACAAATTTTCAGTTATAAGGTAAATAAACAATAGGGATAGAATATATAACATGATAGCTATAGCTAACACTTCTCTATGGTATATGTGTAAGCTGCTAAGAGAGTAAATCCTTAAAGTTCTCAACACAAGGAAAAAAATATTTTGTTTTTCTTCTTCCTCTCCCTCTCCTTCTTATTCTTTTATATCTTTCTGAGGTGATGGATATTAACTGAACTTGTGGTAATCATTTTGTAACCTATCAAGTCAAGTCATTATGCTATCCACCTTAAACTTATGCAGTCCAGTACGTCAGTTATCTCTCAAGAAAACTAAAATTGGCCTCGTGCGTGCCTGCTTGGTTATAACAACATTAGCATCCTTTTTACAGTTGTTAAAACTATGTAAACTACTAATTGAACATGTTCTTCTTAACGGTATCAAAAAAGAAAAGCAATCTTTAAAGTGAAAGCCCTGTATAAAGTGGGAATAGGCTAAACCATTTTATGTTTAAACCAACTGTTCAGAGGTTATTCTACTTAGTTACTGATGTGGCTCAGCTTCACTGTCAGCTGACTCTGTGCTTACTGATATCTAATGATGCCAGAGTACCATCTCCTTATCATTATTTCAGAGCCTGTGACAAATTCCAGAATGCACAACCTGGTACATTTAGAGAGGCAAAAACTATTCATTGATTTCCAGCTCACAGGTCAATGTGTGACTTCCTTTTTGTTTCTGATTCTCATCCACACAAAACATTCTCATAACATTTCCCAACTTGATATATGAGGCCAGTACTGGCCAAATAGCAGAACTGAACAAAGACCAGAGAATAAAATTACAGACTAATAATCCATACAGATACAGATTCAAAAAGTTTAGTATATAGTATTAGAAATAGATTAAAAGGATATGCATCATGACCAACTAGGGTTCATCCCAAAATGCAAGGCTGGTTTAATATTTAAAAATCAGTGTAATTCGTCATAGTAACCAACAGGAAGAGAACAATGATTATTACAATAGGCAAAGAAAACTTCAACAAATTTCAATTCTCATTCCATAATGAAACTATGCTCAGCAAACTAAGAATAGAAGAGAACCTTCTCAATCTGATAGAGGGCATCTATGAAAAACCTATATCTAATATCATCTTAAATAATGAAATATTGACTGTTTCCCCAAAAAATCAGGAGAAAGAAAGGATGCCCATTCTTACTATTTATAGTCAACATTGTACTGGAGTTCCTAGCCATTGTAATAAAGCAATAGAAAAAAATCAAAGGTATGGAGATTGGAAAGGAAGACATCTATATTTGCAGATGACTCAAAAATTTCTAAAGAATATACAAAACAGCTATTAGGACTAATAAGTGAATTTCTCATAGTCAAGGGATACTAAATTAACACACAAAAAAATCGATTGTGTTTTTATAAGCTATTTGCAAAAATATTAGAAAACAAAATTTAGAATGGAATTCCATAAACAATAGCACCAAAAACAAACCAACAAAAACAAAAAAGGCATGTAGGAATGAGCCAACAAAATACACGTAAGACCTCTACTCTGAAAACTAACAAACATTGTTGAGAAAATGAAGGAAGACATAATAAATGGAAATATATACCATGTCTATAGATCAGAGGACTCAATATTGTTAAGATGTCAATAATCTCCGAATTACAATATGTTCTGAAATTGATAAGCAGAGTATAAAATTTATGTGGAAATGCAAAGGACATAATGTATCCCAAGCCATTTGAAAAAGAACAACAAAGTAGAATAACTTTACAGTGACATCAAGATTTACCATAGAACTACAGTTATCAAGACAGTGTGGAAAAACATAGGCACAGACAAATTAAATAGTAAAACAGAACACAGACCTCAAATTAAAAACACATCTACAGTCATTTCAAAAGAAATCCAATGGAGAAAAAATCATTTTCAACAAATAGTACTAAAATACTTGAAAATTAAGGTAAAAGAAAATAAACCAATAACCTCTTCAACCTCTACTTCACACCATACATAAAATTTATTACAGGAGAGATCACAGATAAACCTAAAACTTAAAACCATAAATCTTTCAGAAGAAAACATAAGAAAGATAATCTTAGTAAACAAAGAAAAAATTCATTCTTCCAGAGGACATATCTAAGTGAGAGTTCATCGAAATTAAAACGTCGTTAAAAGACACGAAGAAGTTAAGAATATAAACACACAAATCATGGACTAGAAGAAAATATTTGCAAAACGTGGATTTGACAAAGGACCAGTATCTAAAATATATTAAGAATGCCTAGAAAAAAACCTAATTGAAAAATGGGCCAAATATTTGAATGGACACTTCACAAAAGAAGATATTTGAATGAAAAATAAGCATGTGCAAAGCGTTCAGCATCATTTGTTATCAAGAAAATGAAACTTAAAACTGCAATGAGATATAGCAATACACCCACCACAGTGGTGAAAATTCAAATCCGACAACCCCAAATGTTGTCCAAGGTATGGAGCATCTGAAATCTCACACACTGTTGGCGGGAGTGTAAAATGGTCCAACCACGTTGGGAAAATGTTCGGCAGTTTTCTTGTAAAACTGAATGTACCCCTACACTGTGACCCGGCATTTCCACTCTGGTATTTTACTCCAGAGAAAAGACAACTTACTCGTATGTCCACAAAAAGACATGTATAAGAATATGATAATATTGTATTGAAAATAACCCCAAACTGGACTTAAATTTGATATCTGCCTTTTAAGAACATAGATGGATTGACAGATGGACACAAGAATGGATAGATGGATATTTCCAAAGCAATTACATTCAAACTTAATGGTAGGATCTAGGCGGTATGTTGACTAAGAATTTTCCACTTTTCTGTATGTTTGAAAATGTTCACATAAAATATTGAGGGAAAAAAAAGAAGAATGTTTATCCTATTCTATTTTTTTAGAGTTGCACAGGCACAGGATGGGGAAAACAACTCTTAGCCCCTACCAGCTTTCACCTCCCTTCTTAATCTCCTCACAAACTTGCCTCCACCTAGCAGGTAATACTGACATTTCCTGTGGCAATAAAGTCCAAAATAAACACTCATGAAATCACAGGACACAGAAATTAAGAATTGCGTTTGTACTTGGTAAGAAGGCTGATCCCCCATATCTATTAAATGGATATTCCCACCTGGCCTCTGATGCTGCACAAAAATGCTACCTCAATGACTTGAGGGCAGAAAGTGGAGTGAGCAGAAGGATTGGAGGCCACTTGTGTCACCCAGCTCTCCACCAACACACACACAAACACACACACACACACACACACACACACACACAGCATGGAGACGCAGGGAACCGCCTGTGTTTTATGGGCTGGGCACAAGCACCTTCTCGGCTGGGTGGGAAGGCTTCAAACAGCTTTACAATGCTGAGTGCTTTCCTCTCCACAGCTCACTCTAGAGCTCTGCATTGCAATGTTGCTTTCCCTGCTCCCCTCCGCCGCTCATCTCTCCCTCCATCTGCTGTTACTCATTCTTAAACTCAGTAGAATGTCTGGGCTGCTGTCTGAATAGGAAGTATTCTCAGAATGCTGTCTGTTTACTACAAATCCTTTTTTCTTGGAGGAGGGTGAACATGTGTGGGTTGTGCAGGCTTATGAACTTCTTCCTCTCCAGCTTCAGCCCAGCATGGCATGATGCGGAATGCCACTTACCCAGTTTTTTCTTTCCAAGTTAGACCTACCCACATTGTTACTTTGCAGGTTACAAATTGCTTTCTCTATTCTCATTCTAAGACTCCGTGGCTGTAATCACATCTGACTGTGACTTGTTTTCTGTCTCCTTGGGCATAGGAAGTGTCAACTTCATAGCAACTGGATGGCCAGCTCCCAGACCATGGGATAAAAAGGGACAGCGCTGAAGGAAAGATGATTTAGGAGTGAGGAGGGGGTTCAATGTGGTCCGAACACCTCAGTGTCTTTGTACAAATCAGCTTTCCCAGTGGGCCTCAGTCTCACCATTTGTGAGATGATCTGTCCAAGCTCCCTGTGAGCCTCAAGGTTCTTTGATTTACTGGTTATACTATAAATGGCCATTCCTGGTTATGACAACAAGTATTTAGGATAAAGTGTGATGATCAGGGATAGAATATAAAAACCCCAGCACTCAAAGACAAGGGTTGGCCTCACAGCTGCCCGCAGCTGCATTGAGTACATGGTCCAATGAATGCCATGCTGACCTGCAGACAGAGCAAATGTAAAAGGTGCCTCCAACACAGGGTGATGTGGAGGTGTCAGGGATGAATTATGCACCAGGAGAGGCTTTCACGTTCCAAATTCCTCTGCAGCGAGGAAACTGTCTTTATCCCAAGTACAAACCTCACACTGTCCCAAATCAAAGAGGCGATCACCGTGGCCGGCAGCCCCACATTATCTGATCTTAGAAAATGCCACTGTTATGGGCAATCGCTGGTCCAAATGATTCAGGGTGAAACGCAGATGACAGCAACAAGAAATCCATTTCTGTAGGTCATGAGGGGCAATAAAACAATAAATACATTAAAATCTGCATGGCCTGAATGAAGATGTGATTTATTAGGCAGAGAGTTCACAAGACACAGTGAGAGAACACTGTTTCTAAACACTTGCCAATTTCCGGGTATCTTACTGCCTTTCTCTTTAGGGCGGCAGAATTAAATTCACAACTGGCTTCCTCTTTCTTTCTTTGAACTTGATTAATTACCACGTTAACATAACTACTGTTCTTCCTCTAATAGGCTCCCTGTAACATGTTATCCCAGCAAGCTAAAAAATGGGCAAAAAGCTTAAGAGAGCCGTACAAGGGTAGAGCACGCTTTTCTGAAAGCTCACATTTTACAGTCTGGTCTTCTGATATCCACATGGATCAGGTGGTAAATCTGATCAAACAGGTTGTGACCCCTGTAATCAATCCTTCAAGAGCTTGGCCTTTTCCAGCTGGGGTGCTAAAAATTACATTTAAAAAGCACGTGTTGGCTCTTGGGAGCCCATTTTATCATTCGCACGCCGTTTCAGACATATTGTATAGCACAATGATGAATTTTCTCCCCGTTCTATTTTTTCCCATACTTTACACAACTACAGGAAGCCTCGAGCCATACCAAGTTTTCTCCGGGGTTCACGGTGACTGAATTATTCTCAGTACCTGTGACTTTAGAAATAATTCTTCTGTCGGGTGAAGAGAGTGCCCAATGTGCACCACAAAGCTGGGGTCTCACCGCACGCTCACTCACCCCAAGCTTCAGCGCTTCCACTTACATAAGGCACATACTGTGGCCCATCCATACCTTAAAAAATTAGATGCCGCCTATCCGTGGCGTGCCAGTCACGTGCTTGCTGCTGCAAAATGATGAATAGTGTTGTCTCAGCAAATGGGATCATTACATTTTTAATTAACCTTTCCAACCTCCTCCACCTTTTCCTTTTGCTATACACCGGATCTCTGAAGTTTTCTACTTGTTTACGTTCAACTAGATTTGCAACAAAAGCATGAAAAATAATAGCAGGCAGTGCAGGAGTCAGTGCCCAGGTGAGATGACTGGTGAGGTGCGATGCCCCATGGTCCCTCATTGTGCATGGGCTATGGGGACGGGCACTCAGAGCTTGGTGGCTGCGTTCCCACCTAATTTTTATTTTGGCAGCTTAGTATTATTTAATGGTCTTGGCTACCAGGAAACTGGCTTTTTAAAATCTCTTTCAACCTAATTATAATTACTGTGTATAAATCATACAATGATCAATTATAAAAATCTCAGGTTCATAAATATTTAACGTAGCATTTAAATCCACACTGCAGGAGTGCATGAAATTTCTGAGCCTTTCTCTTTGCAAACAACTGCTTTATTACAGTTCCAGTGCCAATTACTGAAAACTGAACCAAGCCAGTCTGATAGCACACTCAGGCCCATAGTTAAGCATAATGCCTTTCCCTATGTTAAGATAGCACAATTCAACCACTGCCCAACTAGGCATGCCTCTCATTAAAAATATATTTTGCAAAGTCTTCTATCACCATCTTTTAATTCCTCAAGTATGGAGAGGTACAATTATGATATTAGACATAAAAACACTCATTAAAATATATTTTCTCTAATGTAAGATAGATTTCGAGATAAGTGAGGTCAGATTTGTTTGGAAAATGTATTGTGACACATGCAAATGCAAAGAGGAAATGATCTTCCACGAGGACTCAAACAAAACAGCTAAATATTTTTCAGCAAAATCATAAAGCCATAATTGGATTTCAATTTAGTAATAGTTGGGCCACGACAGGCCATTTTTAATAATCTAATTATGTTCGGGGCCTACCCTAGAACTCAATGACTGCTTCAGAACTATTAATTGTACACAATCCTGTTGCATCTTCAACCATGAAATTTGCTATTACATGTAGGACTGGCTCTCAGTTATGAGTATTATTTTTTCCCCAATCTCAGATAATCTTTATAACATCCACAAATGCTTACGCCTTCAATTTTCTAAAAGAGAAATCTTTTAATGACTTTCTCTGAACCAGAACACTTGATTCCCAGTAGCTCACATTGTGTTTCTTCTACAAACAAAAGTCATAATGAGATCTACAAAGATCTCCTCTGTTTGTATGAAGCCAGAGAGAGCTTCCCCTGCTTTTGTCTGAATTTCATTAATTAAAGGTATTTAATTGCTAACATCTCATTAGCAGTAAAATTAATGAGTACTTCAACTACCGGAATAGACCTGCATGATAATGTAAACCTAATTCATTTTATGGGGTTCAAACAGGAGCTCCACTAATATTTAGGCTGTGCAAGCTTCACTGATATTTAGCAATTTCAGCATAAAAGGGCTAAACATATCTTCAAAACTGGTACTACTTCTCCCCAGAGAAAACAACAAATGTGAGCCAACCAAAGTAATGAAGGATCCAAGTTCTTCCTCACTTTTCCACCAATGTATCTCCAGAGGGCTAAGTGGTAGGGAAATATGAAGAGGTTGATTATTAATAAGTTGCTGCTAATGGTAGCCTTAGAGTAATGTGCCTGAACTTTTACACTAGCATACTCAAATTTAGACATTTCTAAGTGTGGCCATGTGAAGTAATCACTCTGGGAAGCTGGACACTTATCCCAAGGAAGCTGCCAGAGCTCCAGACATTTCATGAAACTCTTGCCTGGAAGCCTGAGGCATGTTCTCACTACTGTGAGCAACAGTAAACCTCTGCATTGGGTGGGGATGAATTTTAGAAGCCAAATGTCATTTCACACTAACTGTGGTCATGAACTAGGTGCTCCTGGTGGGCAACACTTAGGGGTAGAAAATAAGTGATGAATATCTGTAAGGGTTTTTGTTTTTTCTTTTTTCTTTTTCCATAGGTGTAACTTACAAACTGGCTCTAAAAGTGGCTTTCCTGAAAAGGAGCCAATGAGAGCACTGGATTGAGAGTTTTGCTTCTCCAGGTGGCCATGTTGAAGGACAATATTCATTTGGATGAAAGTGTTCTCAGTAGGCTCATCAGCCATACTGTCCATTCGCTGTGTTTCTCCGATGAGCTAGAGCAAAAGGATGCCACCAGAAGGCAGCCTAGAGACCCAAATGTCACTTTTACTACACAATCTACAAAAAACTGTCCTGGCCTCTGATATACATAGACAAAAGGAAACGTGTGCATTCTAAAGCCACAGAATCAGCTGAAACAATGAAAAATGAAGAGGCTGAAGATCTTATTAAGTAGCCTGAATGATGCTGAGATAATAATGAATCATTGATGGTCTTGGGGGTTGTCAGGGCCCTCACAGTGCAGGGTTTTCAGCAAAGATAAGCTAAATATCAGGTCTTTATTTTTAGTTAAAGAGCATAAAATTCAATGCCTTTCCTCCCAGGAGCCTATTTACATACCTGCTGTGCTACCTCTTTGCCTTCACCTGCTTCCCAATTAATATCCCATTAAGCCCTCCACCTGCAGTGGCTTTTTACCTTCACCACAGACTGGCAACCATCACTCATCTGCTACAGCTCAATTGTTTCTTTTGGGAAGATAAACAGAAGCTGCATGAATAATAATGGCAGAACTTTGCGTCTGCATGGTGAGAATTCTCAAAAGATAGTAGCAGAAGCCCAGGCTAGTTTTAGAGAGCAAAAGCCACCAGGCGGGCAGAATGTCTAGAGTTAAATGTAGTCGAATTACAGAAGATTATGGTGCAAAGGGATGGCTATCCTAATTAGTCAGATTGTGTGAATTCAGATTTTACACACAAACACACACACACACACACACACACACACACACACACACAGTTAAATGATGTTTTGCTTTGTTTCATGCCAAGTTGGATTGATAATATTTTGTTTGGCTAAGAGTTCTTAGGTGACCTCTTTTAATGAAGATTAGTACATTATTTCTTTTTCATGTAAACAGGCTTTAAGTGTCTGAAAAGTTGATTCCTTCAAGCGGTGACAAAACCCGAGGGGGCATCAGAAGCCCCCAGAACAAACTTTAAAAAAAACAACAAGAAACACAGATTCCTGGGTTTTGTCCCACCCTCTGAGACTGGATTTTCACAAAGTTCCCAAGTACTTTGTTTTGTCATAGTAAATCCCGGCTTTCTGGTGGGTTCTGGTCCCATTTTCAGGATTGTAGTCCCTGAAGAGATGCCTTTTCCTGGGCAGCTCATTCAGGCTTCATTCCATGAAGATCGTGTTCATAAGAGGTGTCCATGTTCTTTGCCCATGTTCCCACTGTAACTTCAGAACTCAGCCTAGACTGGATTCAGCAGGTAGGCCTAGCACAGACACTTCCAAGGTGAACTGTCACAAAACGCCCCCACCAACCCCCCACAGCCTCCATGAGTGGCAGAGGAAGCCAACAGCATAACAGGCATGTGTGTATTTTAATGGTATGTTGGCAACTGTCCCCGCTTTCATTTCTGTCTTGGTTCCGAAAGCATTCATACATTTACCCTGATGAGCCCCTGTCAGACTCTTGTTAGAACCCCATCTGAAAGGCTGCACCAGTTAGTTCAAGGATTAAGTTGAAACCTCAGGATTTCTGCATTAAAATTCCTTAGTCAGGGCCTCCTTTATGTCTCTGCAACTTAATCTGCGCTCTGTCTCCCACAGGAATTGCACAGGAAATACAGCCGTATCGACGTGGTGTTCTGCCGGCACCAAGCCACTGCTCTCAGGAGGTGTGCTTGCACCTGGCTGCTGTCCACAGAGGCTGTGAGTCCCGGGATGCAGGTGGAGGCAGGCGGGGAACCCAGCACACACTCAGTCCCCCCACACAAGCAGTCAGGAGTGGAGTTGTGTCCTGATGTACATGGCGTGTCCCTGATGTATGGTACACATTAATTAAGAACCCTGGGCTAAATGAGAACAAGCCCAGCTCCTAGAGCCTAATAGTTCCACCTAGCTATTTGTGCAGTCAAAAAAAAATGGAAGGAGGGGTGGACGCCGGGATAGCTCAGCAGTTGAGCACTTGCCTTGCAATTGTGAGATCTGGGGTTCGATTCCCAGCCCCAGCCTGTACAAACCTACATGCTGAACTGTGGAGCAACTGGTAACCACTGGGATGGCTCCATGGTGAAGGTTCTTGCCTCCCATGCGGGAGGCCCCCAGCTCAGTTCCTGTCCTGTGAATGGAACCATGTCACAACTAATGATGTACAACTATGGAGACTGCTCTGGGCCCTCCTCCCTTTTCTCTCTTTTGCCTTCTCTCAAAAAAATAAAATAAAATAAATGTTTATTTTAAAAAGATTAATTTAGACAAAATACATGCATTTTTAACCCAAAATGCCTTTAAGCTTCAGAGTGTGCCTTTTCTAACACAGATGTGGATTCACACACTAGCTAGTTATTGTACGAAATGGCCACTTGAACTTGTAACTTGAGTTACATTTAACCTGGGGTGAGTCTGAAGCTGGATGTGAATATTGGGGTCAAGAAGATCCCATCAGCTTTATGGCTGGAAAGGTCGTGCCGGGGTGCAGGCCAGCGGCTAATGATGCTCTCAGCACCCCTGGACATGCCAGAGGTACAAGGTCACCCTTCTGATAGGGCATCCAGGGACGGCCGAAGTGAGGAAGGCCGGCCTCAGAATGGCCAGCCATGTGGGAAGTAATGAAGGGAGGAAAAGCAGAGGTGAATTTCTGTCCTATAGGAGGTCAGCCTCAGTTCCCAAACAAACCTGCACTAATGGAAGAGGCACTGTGTTGCAGAAAATCCTGTTTTCAAACCCAGGAATAACCACACAAAATCAGACCTTCTACCTCTGCAATTTAGACCTTTTAACGCACTATGGCCAAACACAGGTATTCGCTTTTGACCCTTTGTTTGACCTTTCAAAGTGAATAATGAACAGCTCCTGGGAATTTCCTTGACATGTCTAGGGCTGCATCCATTACCAGGAAAGATCGGACCGTCTTCTTGCAGTGCCATTAGCTAATGAACTGACCCGACAGAGCTAAGAAAGTTCCAAAGGTAAAAAATATGGTCGAACTATGGTTCTGAAGGTAGAAGTGTGAAGGAAGCTGGCATTCCCAGAACCACCACCATGCCCCCTCCCAAGAATTCTCAAAATAAACAAAACCAAAAAACAAATTGGAAGTCCAGTTGGCTGTTTGGTGAAACAAGACTTTTCCACTTTCTGCTTTATTTATTGTCTGCTTTATTTATTTATCTTCAATGCTAGATTTATGAGCTCTTAGTTATAACTGACAGGAGATCCATGCCCCTAGAGTTTTCTATCAGCCTTTCCAGGATTTCACGTGGGAAGTTCTGTCCAATAACATAAGTGAGACCATATTTAGTGATGTCTGGGGGTTGTAGCGATCGTTTAGGCAGTTCCAAAATTTGGCTTAGGGATACACCTATAAAAAAGCAAAATTAAATGTAGCTTTAAGAAAGGTCAAAGAGCTTAATACCAGAGAACTAGTGCTTTGGAAATTCGACTTATGTATTGAAATTGGGAATTCATCTCTAGTATGGTGTTTGCATGTTAGAAAGAAAAAAAAAAAGCAACTGTCTGAATCTATTTTTTGACACTAATGAAAGGTCCTCCTTGCATGGGAAGACTTCCTTAAACTACCAGTAACTCAGGTGTGCTTCTGCTTGTGCGAGAGAATAGCAAAGAAATAATCAATGAGATTACAAACCCCCACATCGACTTCTAAAGAGAGGGATCGCAATCATCTGCTAAAACCAAACACTGCAGAGGAAGAAACGGTATCCACAGGACATCAGTGTGTCAGTAAATACATAAAGTCCAGAAGTCCCACATAGTTGACATTTGAAGTACAAAGCTATCCATCAACGTCCTGGCACAGGTCGATCAAATAGAATGCTACTGCTGAAAACCTAACGGTATGATGGTAATAATGTAGCCATAAAACCTCTGGTCTATAATTGACTGCTTCCACTTGAAGCTAACGTGTCTAAAACAGTGACTAATGTTCACCTAAAGATTTCACTTGTGTTGAATGACAATCGGCTACACCTGACACTGGTCTCATGGCTGACTTGTGCTGGATAACAGCCCAGGGACAGACATCAAGGGGGTGGGGAGACAGGGGTGGGCTGCAATATCCCCAAACAAGCGATGCAGGTCTGTGATGCTTTTAAATGTGGATCTCAGGTATGTTTCCTCTTGGCCACCTCCTTTCAATGTGATGAGGCTGCCTTTTTTATTTATTTTTTTTTTTGACAAAGTAATTAGAAATGAAGCGTCCAGTACCATTATCTCAAGTTCCTCAGGGCATCCAGGTTTTCGATGTCGAGTTTTGTTTAGTGAGCACATTACTATAAATCGCACGTCCAGGCCCTAAGAGTGTGTGCTGTTTCTGTGCTTGCAGTAAATAACCAGATGCACAGAACTTGAGGGCAGGGGGCTGCAGAGGGGAACGGCATGCACACATCTTAGGCTTGTCCCTCTTCCTTTTTTTCTAAACTCCCATGAGTTTGGGGTGCCAGTCTGGTGAGTAGTTTGCTTAAGTGGGTCTTCTTGGATGAGAGAGGTGGCTAGGCTGCTGGCAGAGAGAACAAACGTTTGTAAAGGAAAGCTTACTGCTATTGCTAGATGACTAAAGACAACATTATTTACCCCTCGACACAAATTCAGAGCCCTCCAGGACAAGTGCCTGCAGTGCAGGATGACTAATGGCGAGCATTGGCCACAACGAGATTGATCAAGTTCAACAATGCCCGGCCACACAGCAGGACCGCCAGAGCAGTCACACACACCCTAGCGTTTGCTTTGTTTGTAAGTTATCACCGAAAGGAGATCCATTCCCCCAGAGTTTCATTCATCCCCAGAGAGGCTTTACCTGCACAACCTGAAAGCCAAGACCACTTTGGTAATGCTTCATTTCAGATTCCTCCCTTCCCCTCAACACACGCAGGGGAGAAGCCCTCTGCATCTCTCAGTTCCCAGTCCCGAGGAGAAGCCCTTTACATGTTGGATTCAAGTGAAATGAAGTCATCCCTGGGTTTAAATGGCAAAGCCCCCCAAGACCTCCTCCCTGTGCCCAAAGGAATGTGCAAGTTCCTGCTTCCCAGGTTACCAATAGCAAAAATTTGTATCCACACTGTAAAGTTCATTGTAACAAGAAATTTTAATTAATCTGTCTGATGGTTCCTAATGGACTTTGAGTATACATCAAATTGCTTGGTGCCCTTTGATATATACTTAAAGGTAATTGGGTAGTCTTTCTGATGTATTTTTAAAGAGCAACCTATTGATTAATAATGTTTCAGTATTAATAAAACCACTTTGTGTGGATCAAGAAACATCAATAGTAGAAAACCTATATTTATCTACAAATTAACAACTCTATACAGACTGTTACTTTAAGCTAAATGGGGCGCATCCACTCAACCTGTGCTGATGCGGACTGGACTCGTCATAAGAAAGAGTAAAGCTGTGCTTGGCCTTATTTTTCCACCAAGTGAAATGAATGCCTCGCCACCTCATGCCCTAGTGCGCTGAAGAATAGCTGGAGGGAAGCACAGGTCCACTTCTGCCTCTGACGGGCTGGTATTTTTAATGCCTTATTTGATGAAAACAGTTCAGACTTGGGAGCTTTAATTGCTGCCACCATTGAGTTGAATGAAATAAAAAGAATGATTGTACCATTCAAGGTAAAGGTGGGGATCATCCCAGCGTTATCCCTGCTTAAAACCAGTTGTGCAGGTCACATCCTTTGAGTGTCTGTTCATTCCAATTAATTACTGCAAAAAGGGAATGCTGGAGTATTTTGGAGACTGGTGATGAACTAGTTTCTAAGGCTGGGTTTTAGGACACTGGGTCAAAGCACTTCTCAAACACATGGGAACTGTCAGCTCTTTTTATTTTATTTTATTTTATTTTTATTTTATTTATTTTTATTTTTTATTTATTTTATTTTTAAAGGGAGAGAGCGAGAGAGGGTGAGAGAGAGAGAGAGAGAGAGGGAGAGAGAGAGAGAGAGACAGAGACAGAGAGAGAACTGAACTGGGGGAACACCCAGTTCAGCATATGGGTCCGCACGGGCCGGGGCCGGGATTCGATCCTCGGTCCCCGGCACTGCAAAGTGAGTGTTTAACACACTGAGCCATCCCAGCTTCCCCTCTTTTTATTTTTTTAACACCTGCAAAGCCCAATGATTCTATTACAGAGGTTGGGTTGAACAACATTCTTTGGTTGTCTTTCACAT
>PVKE010022889.1:0-25163 GCA_004027555.1 Craseonycteris thonglongyai
GAATTTTAAGTATAAGAAGATGGGAACTAAAAACTGAATGATCATTACACATTTGAATATTCCCAAATACAAAAATATAATATTGCATTAAAAATAGTAAGTGCCTGAATTTAAAGATGAGATGCCTAAGAGAGGTAAAATTATTAAACCTTCATAACTCAGAAGAGTCTCAAGAAAGGCTCAGGAATTTTAAGTATAAGAAGATGGGAACTAAAAACTGAATGATCATTACACATTTGAATAGTTGCTCTCATGTCCTCTTCTCCGAAGTAGAGGAATATAAATTCTATCTCTTCTCTACATAAGATGAAAGAGTATATCTAGATAAGCTGAACAAAAGAAGCTTTGGAAACTCTTGGGTGTTCTAGCATAGGAAGTGTGGAGTTGATGTGCTGGATGAAAAATGTGGGATCTATCTGACACCATCTGATACAAGCTATTTTTCACAAAGCACTGGTAATCAGGCATGTTGGTAATAACTGAACAATCTCAAAATGATATCTACACGTAGTTGACACTTCATGAACCTTTGTTGATGAGGAGGTTAGAAACCCACCTGTTCACCTTGCCATTGCAAAGAAATCCTTAACGTTTTTTTCTCACCTTTGAATATACACATTCAGACAAGGATCACCAAATACATGAAGAAAATTTCCAGTGTGAATGATAGAGAATGAAACAAATAACAACAAAAAATAAGTCTAGGAAAAGAAAAACAAATTGGGTACCAAAAACAACTTTGAAAAAATGTATCATTATAATTATAAAAAATAAAAGACTACATTATAGGCATAATATAATGAATGATCAGAGAACAAAAGATTTAGAAATTTTAAAATAATGGACAAACTGATGAATATAATATATATGTTCAAAGAAAAACTTAGAGTACAGCAAAAAAAAAAGGAAGTGGAGACAATGAGACACAAAACACAAGAAAACTGCAACATTTGATAAAAAAAATTTAATACATTTGCATTTCAAATAAAGCCCACAATTAGATACCACCTCACACCTGCTACAATGGGTATAATGAACAAAACAAGGAACAACAAATGGTGGAGAGGCTATGGAGAAAAAGAATCCCTTATTCATTGCTGGTGGGAATGCAAAGTGGTACAACCACTATGGAAGACATATGGAGATTCCTCAGAAAATTGGGAAAGGAGGCACATGACCCGGCAATCCCCCTTCTGGGTATCTACCCAAAAAACTTAAAAGCCTTGGTCTGTAAAACCATATATGCTTCAATGTTCACTGCAGCTCTGTTCATGGTGGCTAAATCATGGAAACGACCACAGTGCCTTTTGATAGATGAATGGATAAAAAAGCTCTGGTCCATATATAAAATGGAATATTACTCAGCTATAAGAAATGACGAAATACTGCCACTTGCAACAACATGCATGAAACTTTAAATCATCAGACTAAGTGAAATAAGCCAGACAGAAAAAGCTAAGAACTATATGACTTCACACATATGTGAGATATAAAATTGAAAGCAACAAAGAAACAAAACCGCATGGCCATAAGTTTATGGTACAGTGGTTACCTGAGAGTTAGGGGAAAAGGAGGTGCGAGAGGAGGGAGGGGGAGCTAAATATATGGTGATGAAAAGAAAGCTGACTCTGGGTATTGAACATATATTGTAACACATAGATTAAGTACTATGAATTGTATACCTGGAGCCTATATAATTTTTACTAACCAACAGTACTCTAATGAATTTAACAATAAAAAAAAAATTCTAATACAAAAATAGTGGGAAAAATGAAAAAATAAATTTATATTCTTTTCAAAGGATATTAATGTACAGTTTTAAAAGCTAATCAATACTATGATACAGATGATGTAAAATAACTATAGTAGGCCATACCCTAGCCTGCTGCACTAAAAAAGCACATGTATATTGGAGGCGGGGGTGGGGTGGGGTGGATAGAAGAGCATCATTAAAAACTAAACTAGGTTCTGATTCAGTGGTATTGGTAGGAAATGCCGTACACGTAATGAACAAACACACTGTTTATGTGCAATCCCCATTCTAAATTTATATAAAAGATAGCAAGTTTGTAGTTTTGGAGTATTCAAGCCAGGAAGATTCTTCATTCCAGGAGGGCTGCTGATGCCATTGAATTGAAGGCATCACTTTAGGGACAATGGAGAGTACTAAGTAGCATTCCTTTAGTTGTAGCAAAATGTTTGTCAATATATGATCTATTAATCTTCACTCTCTCCTTATTTAAGCTTATATTCACAATTAGTTTGCTGACCAATCAGGCACTGGCATATTTTGATGAATCCAAATCTACACCCCAAAACAATCTTGAAAAAAAATGCTTATTGAATGCTACTTTTCCACAAAACTGAAAATGATTTTCTCTACCATATAAATTGATTTTTCCTTCAGATTTTAATTAAAATAAAACTTTCACTCAAATGAAAACCTGGATAAAAATTTGAAATTATATGTAATGTATATGTAAATATGTTACATAACCTTAATTACAATGTTTACAAACTAAATACTAAATACTATAATGTTAAACTTATGATTTAGGGATTAAAATAGATATGATACAGTTAAACTCTGCAAAACCATTCTGCAGGTTCAGTGGGGCTATGCAACAAATATACTGAAAAATTCCAACTGTATAGCTATTTTCAAACTGTTGTTAGTTATTACTCATGTATTCTCTGACAAGTGAAACTATTAAAAATGTGAAAAGAGAAAGTTTCCAATGAAAGTTTCATTTGGAAAATGCTATTATTTGCAAATAAAAATACCCTGCTTTATTTATAGGAACAAAAAGAAACTCTATACCCTCAGACCCAATTAAAGCAAAGCATATATAATTTTGATTGAGATTAAAAAGAAAGACTTCTTTCTATGTGTGACTTGAAAGAAGTGGATTATGCTTTTGGAAAGAAGTATTTTATACTTTGTTAAAATCATTCAATATATTAAAATATAAATTTTTTATTTGTATTTCAAAGACCAAAAGAATGAGTAGCTATTTTGTGAGATTATGATTTCCTCTTCATTTGTGCCCAAAGAGGTATCTATAACACATTTACGAAGTGTTGTTATATGATATGGTAATGAATGTGTCATGTAACCCACCCAACCAAAAAGCCCTGCTACACCTGCAATACACAATTACATTCAAAATTATATTAGAATGACTCACATTCTATATTTGAATAATTTAAGTTGTTGGTGTCTAATTTGTTCACAATCCTCCATATTTTGAAAATGAGTTTGTCTCATATCAGTGGTTGGGATAATGAGTAAGATCTTTAGCTAAATTTTGCAGAATATAATAATAGGTCCAGGTTTTAATTGCACCCTAATCCTAGGACCAGGTGCAGAGTGTGCAGGTGAAACTCACAGAAAATTAATTAATGCGTTATTTAGAACCAGAATCTACTAACAAAAAAAATGTGTGCTACAATTTTCCTGCTAAATGACTTTGCAATCAGGCAAGAGCTGATATTTATTTCTAAGTGGATATATCAGTAATTAGAAGTATGTACATGAATAGTATATAATAAATTATAGATATTTATAAATAAGAAAAAGTAACTGAACATTAACTAAACTCATGTAAATGAGAATAAATAAATAAAGTCACTTTGAGGGCAGAGAAAAAGGAGTAGCTGAAATGTTTATGACAATATGCACCTGTTTTTTCATAGATAAACCTAAGCCTTCTAACAAATGCTTTACAGGCAATGAGTATAATTATGTTTACAAAAATGTCTTAAACTCTAAGATGAAAGACTAGTACAAACTATGAAATAAAGGCAAAAAGTAAAGCATTTATTCACTATTTAAAAATATACACGTGCTTTAAAATATGTCTTTAGATTTTCAGTGGCAGGGTCATTTATATAGCCAGAAAAATAAGTATTCTAAGTACATTTACAAATTACATATGCCATTTTCAAAAATATTTGAAAATGCATGTATTATCTCATTGAAAAGGAAGGCAAACTTGGAAGCATCAGAAATAAAGTGGATGGGGACATCTGGAGCAAGAGGAGTGGCTGTGTAACTGTCTGTCAATCAATTATCGCAGTCCTATTGAGAACTTCACTGCTACTCAATCAAGAACTTTTGCACAGAATTCTGATATAGAAGATTGGGTTTGAATATCCTCACTGGGGAAAGACAACACAAGAGGGAGATCTGAGGCTGGAACCCCTACAAGGAACTAGGAAGCTCAGTGTTCTTAGAAAAAAGTTAAAATGAAAAAGCTGGAAATATACACTCTCCCATATACACACAGAAGACCTTTCACAACTAAAACTTGTCTGGCTTGTACTCACACCTCCATTCCCAGGGGACATCTGTTAGATGTCCATCTACAGAAAAAACAGGTGGCAGGAACAGTCCAAAGAGAACTACAACACCAGAAAAACACGTGGTATTTGTTCAATTCCTTTCCTCTTCACAAAATAATATGTAGTTCATGCCACCTCTGCACTCTCAACTTTCCAGGACAAGGTCCAGCTGTCAAGATGGTCAAAGAAAATGTAAGTGCTAAATTGGATTTTATACGGTTTTAAGCTGTGCAGGACTCAACTGAATTTATTTGTACTTGAAGATGACCATAAATCTATAGTGTCCTTCAAAGATGTTAGTTATATAACTGAAAGGGAGATTCAAAAAGAATGGGTAAAAGTAGTAATTGGGTTTTAAAAATCTTGTTTTTACTACACTAAGTTGAATTCATGTAATGGTATGGTTACATGGCTATAATATGATTTAAAGTACATATTATAATAATATATCTATGAACAAAGAATAAACCATGGAAACAGGAAAAAAAATATTGATAGAGAGATTCTCCTCTTGTAATAATAAGACAGTTCCAGCCACAGGACTTTGAGTATTTTGGTCTCATTGGCAAGCTGAGGGCATTTAATATCTCATTCAACACTTCAAAAATGCACATATACCATATGAAAATAAAAAATATATATCTCATTCATGTTGTTTCCTTTACTGACACATAAGACTCACTCAAAAGTTTTCTTACTTATGGTTTTCTTTCCTATATAATATACCTAGAGGCAAAGAATATATATCTATCATATATACCCTAATCTCTAATTTCTGGGACAGTGATTTATTAACATAAATTAACAAATGTCCTTTATTATTACATATTAGTCATCTAAGCTTGGAAATATGCTTCTATGATGTCTCTCAGATACATGAGGCACAAAGTCAGGTTTCTGAACTTGATGAACTTGGCCAGACCAAATCTAAGCCCTGGTCAAGACTTCTTACAAAATTTCAACCAAATTCTCCATAGTGTTACAATTTTGTAAAAAGTCTTGTGCAAGTCTATTAACCATCTACCCCAGAATAGAGGGGTTAGGTGTGGCAGTACTATAACATTTTTCCAAGTGTAATATGTTTAGACCTCATATTACTTTTCTTCAGTCTCCACTTTATTCAGCCATAACAGAAATAATTCATTTTCTTTTTCTGTCTTTTACCTTCCACCGTGTCTTGTTTTCTTTCTTAAAAGATAAATGTTATTCCTGTATCTAGGAGGATGATTTATTTTACTAGAGTTCTTGACCTCACTCACTGATTGTTTTGGGGTATTATCTTTATAAATCTTCCCTCCCAAATCAAATAGCATGTGCACAAAAACATATTAACTATCCATAATCTCTATTTATTATTAAATATATTATAGTAGCTATAATAACCTGTTTGGGGACATTATTAAAAGCATGCGATAAATAAATAATGGTTAATTGATAATATTTTTACTTCAAAGTTGTAGTTATGCTCAGTAAAAACCGAAGAAGCACGTGCTAACACAAGTGAGACTAGACTTGCTTTTTTTGGTCTGTCTCCATTGTTAACTAGGATAATTCCTCATAGGCAAGTTCACACTTTTTATGTAACCCTTATACCACATGGATTAGGGTAGAGACAAGACCAACAGACAAGGAACACTATGGAGTAATAATGTCCCTTACTACCTTATGCTATACTTTTCGGCCACTCAATGTAGTTCTATGTCCCAACAGATTCAACTCTGGTAATTATTATTTCTTATTTTAGTTTCTTATAATGGGAAAAAATCACATTTTCACAGCATGATGTAAATAAACAAACAAATAAATAAATGTGTGTGTGTGTGTATTAAGTCAGACAGAAAAAGTTGAGAATCAGATTATTTCACTCATATGTGGGATATAAAACTGAAAGCAACAAATGAACAAGACAAAAAAAAAATGCTTGAAAACAAAAACTGAAAGTCACAACTGAATAAACAAAAACAAGAGGTTAGTGATTACCAGGGGGGTAAGGGGGTAAGGGTCGTAGAAGAGGATAAAGAGGGTCAAATATATGGTGTTAGAAAGAGAATTGATTCTGGGTGGTGAACACACAATGCAATATATAGATTATGTATTATAGAATTGTACACTTGAAACCTATATAATTTTGCTAACCAATGTCACCCCAATAAATTTTTATAAATTTTTTAAATTAGCTAATTAAAAATTTGAGTTCATAAAACACAATTTTTTTCTTTTTTTTTTAATTGTTAAATTTATTGGGCTGACATTGGTTGATAAAAATTACATAGGTTCCAGGTGTACAATTATACATTACATTGTATAATGTATTGCATTATGTGCTCAGCACTGAGTCAGTTATTTTTCCATCTCTATATATATGACGCCCATTTCCTACTCCCCTACCCTCCTACTCTCCTACCTCCCTCCCTCTTTACCCTCATGTACAAAATGCAATTTTGAAATAAATTTTAGCACACAGCTGAATTGTTGCAGATGGTATCATGGATACAAATAGAAGACATCTGCATTTTATAGTATGGCTTTCAAAACTATAAATGAAAGAAATATGATTAATAAATGTAAAGATACATACATTTCAGAATATTTAGCCATTGAATCTAACACATAAACAACTGTTTTACCACCATGAAATTCTGAAAGACTAATCCCCCCCCTGCCACCCCCAGAATTGAACTTAGGTGATTTTGCTAAACTTCTCCATCTTTACTAAAGATGCAAAGTTTTTTTCACTTTTTACTAAAGTTATTCTCAAGATGAACAGGGCAGTGAAAATGTCTTCCCAACCCTACCATATTAAAAGAAAATATGTACATGTTGAAGGAAAACAAAAAGATAATCACACAGGTATATTTAAGATCACCTTGAATTTATCACACTTTGAAATCATTGACTCACTTTGAATTCCATGGGAACGTACTATTTTCCAGATTTCTGATGCCACTTCTTTGACATCCACTTGATAGTGATGGATAGGCACACCTCCATGGGAATCTGGCTTGTTGAAAGAAATCTTTGCTGTGGTCTGTGACAGCTCTATAATCTTCACTCCAGAGGGACTGGATGGCACATCTACAAAGGAATAAAAACAAAAGATATATGACCCAGGTAATGTAGATGACCATCATTAAGGCTGACGGTATTCTGAGAATTAGAAATAAAGAAACCTTTGCTGCCTATACATTTAGTATATTTGAGTTATAAATCTTTCATAAACAGCTGATTGATCTATTTAAAATGCAAGACAGTATTCACACGTTAATTTTTCCCACCATAGCAAATACTCAAACATTCAATATCAAATTTCATTTACTGAGGGCATTAATTTTACTTCAGCTTTTTCTGTACAATATAAGTATTTTATTTGTATTCAAGAAAACAAGCTCATGAGAGAGGGGGGTGAGAGAGAATTCAGGTATAATTAATGCAATAAGACACAGTAATTTTATTGAGTCATTAGCACAAATAATTATCTCATGAATATTTGAAATTTGTTTTATTTTTGTTCATTAAAATTATATTAATAATTTGGGGGCAAGTGTTAAGTTTAGACAAAATGTCATTATGAACTAAAGAAATGCAAACTGTTTTAATTTTATTTATGTATTACTTAATTAATAATAATTATTTGAACTATTTAAATTTTAGTCCCTGTGTTTATGAAACAACTACAAAGTCACTCATATGTGTGTTTTTGTGTCAATCATTACTCACGTTATTTCAAGCTTAATAAGGTATCATGAGTAGAACCTCATTTTCTTTTCTAGTATTCAAAACTTTATTAAAAATTATCTGCAAGGCCAAACAAGCAAAAGAAAAAAAAAAGAGATAAAAAAGTCTCAGTCAGTAAATTAATGAAACCTCTACTCCAGAAACATGACAAAGTAGAGGCACATTAAACATTAAAGGTAACTCTCTCCCTGTGTCTCTCAACTTCTCTTTCTTTCTTTCCAATATCACATTGAAATAATCATAAAGTGTGGAAATTTACACATAATTAAGAAATCAATAGACGGCTGAGCTGCAGAAGGGCATAAATGGAAGAATTTGGAAAGATCACCAGAGCAAAGGTGTGTCATCTGAGACCAAAGCTAAGATCATCCTCACCGTCATATTCCCAATTAACTATGTACAGGTGTGAAAGTTAGTGAAAAAGACTGATAGAAAATAAAAACAAAAACAAAAAAAACTGATTCATTTGCAATATCGGCCACCAGAAAGATGAACAAGTGGGTCCTAGGCAAATTAAGCCTGAAAATAACTAGACGCAAAAATGACAAAACGAAAGCTGTCTTACTTCGGGAATATCATGAGAAGGCAGGGTCCTTTGGGAAAGACAATAATGCTGGGGGGAAAAAAGAAGGCATTAAGAAAACAGGAAGACCAAATGTGAGAGAGCCTGACTCCATCATAGAAGCACAGTCATGAGTCTATGGCAGCTGAGCAGGGCTGTCGACAAAACACTGTAGACACCACTCAATGTGAGAGTCACCAGGAACTAGAGCCGACTCAACAGCACATAACACACACTACATATTATATAAATATAAATATATATGTTATTTTATATCTGGAATTTACAAAAACAAAAATAAAAAATGATTAAAATTAATGCAGTAATTTTTTTGTTCAGAAACAACCAAACATTTATATAAAAATGTAATGGCTGTCCAAAATCAAATATGCATATTTGCTCAAGATAAAAGACAGTGCTAACATATGGCATAAAAATACGCCTTATAAATGGTACTGGATCAGAGCCAGGAGGGCAGGTTTATGGCCATTGGATGTAACTGTTGTAAAGAAAGCATACATTTCACCTCTGATTAATGACGATAAAGTATTTGGAGATCTTAGAAAGTGCATATGTTATAATACTGAGGACTGGGAATAAATATGTAGAATTGTGATGTATCCCAACGTCATCTTGCTATAAAATCTTATCTAGAAATAAAAATGTTAAATGATCAAAATCATCTATTTAAGCTGTCAGGCAAAATTTATCATGGTGTGCCTGTTTCTTTAATCCCTAAGTTGTAACTGCCTGTTATTTTTATCTGTAAATTTGATCCAAAGTTTACAGAAGAGGAAAATACACACACACACTGTGACTTAATAAGACTGCCAATATTTTACCCCATGCTGAGTGACTCTCTAATGTCAACCGTGTTTAATTGGACATCACAGCAATGATAATTTTCAGTGTGATGATACATTTCCAAAGGATAGAGGCTAAATAACACGGGAGGAAGAGAAGATGTGATTCCTCTTGGGCTCCCACCTGTGACCAAAGGACACCTACACAACCCTTGGCTCTTATTCTGCCCATAGAGGTATGCACCATTGGCTAAGCTGTGTGCTCTGACCTCCAGAGAAATGAGAGTGTCTTCTTAGCACAATTGTGCCATCACCAAACATGGGCCAGTGGGTATCTTTTCCTACCTATGTAGTCTATTTTTAGACCTGCTGGCTGTTACCCTGGCTTTGCATTTACATTTTTTTTGTTGGCCTCATCTTTCTGTTACCTGACTAAAAGGAAAAGCGTGCTTATGATTTGCAGCTCTAGTATCTTCCTGAATATTTCATTTTTTTTACATTCTGACTTGCTATGTCCAATCACCTACTGACTACTATATGATCAAATACTTATACATGCACTCATGAATATGGATATGTAACCCTTGAGGTAAGTGACTAGAATATACTCAGTCCTTAAGACATATATATATGATGGACTTAATAATTCAGCAATTAAAAATATACAAAGATACAGAACATGTCAAAGTGTTTGATATACCTATAAATAACATCTCTAATTCTTCACTGTCTCAGTTGTTTTAAATCATATCTATCCTGATTTTACCTTTCATATACATCGTAAGTCTCAAAGTATTTTCATCTTTCCTATATCATAATTCCTATATCCACACTTCCTTCCTGTTCCCACTGTTAACTCCTAAGCCCAGAGACTGCCTTTGCTTGCAACACCATTTGTGGCTCTAGGTTTCCTTTTCTATTGGACATCCCACCAAATTTCAATCTATATGGTGTTTAAATGCAAAATCAATGTTTCTAAATCATCACTCTAATCACATCACTTCCCTGAGTTGGGTATTCAGGAGCTTCCTCCTCTCTACAACATCAAACTCTGACTTTTCACTCTGGCTTTTAAGATACTGAATTATCTAACCTCACTGAGTGTATGCCAAAAGAAGATCATATTGTAAAAATCTATCAAACACAGCCCAGTGTTTCAAATGGGGCTTGTAGTTGTTAAATTTCATACATAATGCTCCTAGCTTTGTTAGCATATTTTTCTAAACTACTTCCTAGTACCTCTATCCACCTCAATAATTAATGAATGCCACCCATCACTGAATAAATAAATAGAATAATTGTGAAAACACCTTATCTCTTTATTTTTCTTTTCACCTCTACTAGTACCATTATAGAGTTGGATGAACAGCCTGGATATTTATAATCAGAATCTAAGGATCCAAACTCTAGCTTTGCTCATTTTGTTAACTGCAACATTGCATAAGGCCCTTATCTTTTTCAATCATCAGTATGTTTTCTCTCTAAAATAGAGATTAGAATAATATCTATCACTAGGGTTGCTATAAGTATCAAGTATTATAGAGCAATATAAGAAAACCCTGACATACTGGGTGGTGAGCTCATGATGCAACACATAAATGTTGTATCATAGAATTGTACACCTGGGACCTATGTAACTTTACTAACCAATGTCACCCAATTAAATTTAATAGTAAAAAATGAATTAAAAAAATACCCTGAAACACACTGAGCACTTAGTAATTGCTAATTATTATAATTTTTGCTATCCTCTCTGACATTTTCCTTCAATTACATAATTTTCTAACCATTGGCATTTATCAATGTTTTAGTCAAATAGTAGATAATATATAATAATACTGAGGTTCAGCTTAGAAATGTATGAACATCATAGGAATAATTTCTGGTGTCATTGTATGATCCTGTGTAAATTAAATTCACTGGGTATCAATTTTCTCATAAGTCAAATGGTAACAATAATACCAACTTTCATGTTGCTGTTGTGAGAATAGGTTGATGGATATAAGTCACTGAACATTCACAAATATTATTCTCACTTACTTTTTAAAACAAGTTGTCATTGTATAACTAATGTTGATAAACATTTTGACATTTCTACATATGCCTGAAGTTATAATCTGATGAAAGTATAAATGTGAAAACAAAAAGTCTGACTTGGTGATTATTTTGTCTTGTAAGAGTTAGAAGAACAATGGAACAGGTTCCCCTCCTGACCATAATTCTGATAAAATAAAAGAATATAATTAAAGAGAAGCTTAGTTAAGTGGAAGTACACAAAGTCTTATAACATGGAAAAGGATAATAATTAGATATATACATAGATAGATGTCTGGGAATAGATTCAAAATAGTATATCAACTGCTATGGTCCTCTGTATAACAATAACAACACCACCAAAACAAATCCAAAAGTGAAGATATGCTGTATAAAGCAAAATTTTGAAAGTATATATCCAAAGATACTCAGGTGGAACAAAAAAAGGGAAGTTAATGAATATAATGGACAAAGTACATCTTAGATGAATACATTTTTAAATAACATTTTCAAAATGAATATAAATCATGAAATCATAAAACAGTATTTCCTCAGACTTCAGAATGAACTGAGAATATGTTAAAGAAAACAACAATAACAACAGCAACACCACCACCAAAGATTACTTGTATATGTCAGTGTGCATGTGTGTGTGTTTTAGAGCTCCACGCTCTCTACTTCAATTGCATTAACAATTCCAAGAAAAATATAGGCCTCAGTATTAAAATTGAAAATAGAATTGATCAAGCAAGTTCACTCACACTGTACCTATCATTGAATAAACTTAGATGACAATCTGCCCTCCTCTTTTCCAAGGCTAATCTCTCTATCTTAAATGACTTTTTTTTTTCTTTTCTCCAGATCAAGGCATCATCAGCTAGCTCTTCTCTTCCCCTATTTTTCTTTCAGAATTTTAGTCTCTCTTATTATAATGGTATTAACATAAATTATAACAGTCTCTCAAATGACAAACTTTCTTCAGTCCTACTCTCTTCTCAGGCAACAAACTCTTCTTTTGTTTAACTGTCAAACTGTTTGAACAGATGGTTCCTAATTGCTGCTCTGACATCTTTCTTTCTGGGAATTGGGTTTCCTGGAATGCTGGGAAGCTGATGACTAAGATAGGTTCAGAGTCACTGACTCAGATGAGGATGTGGTGTTGCTCAACTTACATTAATCGGAAGAGTTTGATATTTATATACAAAACCCAAAAGACTCCACCAGAAAACTATTAGAAATAAACGAATACAGTAAAGCTGCCGGATACAAAATCAATGTACAAAAATTCGTATCATTTTTGTATATGAACAATGACACCTCAGAAAAAGAAATGAGAAAAACAATAGTTTTTGCAATCATAACAAAAAGAATATAATACCTAGGAGTAAACTTAAAGAATGTGAAGGATTTATACATGGAAAACTGTAAACCTACCTTTAGTGGAAGTACTTAATTGAATATTTTTTCATAATGCTGTATTAAATGCTATGTTGGATATTTCCTAGTGACGCTCCACATCAATTTCTATCATCTAAGTTACTTCCCTTTATACTAAGGAGTAAAGTGCTAAAATATTCATTTTCCAGACTCACTGGCTTCTATGCTTCTAAGGGCCATAGAGGCACTGGGTGAGGAGCACCAGTGAAAGCAGGCCAGAATGCTGAACAAATGTGATGATTTCCCCACTTTTCTGAGAGGGCATATGTGGATACCTGTAGATGTGAATGAGGGCAGCAGTGGGACTCTGTACTCCATCATATAACCATGCAGTTTCTGCTGCAAGGTGCCTGCGATGTCAATAGAGAGGTAGCTTGGCAGCAGGGACTTGTGACCTCTGGGGAGCAGTTACAGTTTTGACCTTGGACTTCATGTTCAGTATTTTGTGACCTTGAAGCCGGAAGACCAGTGGTTGCCTCCTGTCTTCCCTTTCATTCAACTTTCCAGTACTTTTATAACCACCCAACTCTCTATATTAAATTATTTTATGCTTGATTTCTTCAGTAATCTCCATTGGGTAAAAATCTTAAATATTTAGGGAACTCGTCACATATATAATTGAACTTCCTAAATTTAGCAAGACCCTAACATATAGAGGGCCATTATTAACTGTGTTTAAAGAAGGGGGCAATCTGTGGAGACGGCCCCTTTTGAAACAGTGGAGATCATTTAAAAATATTTGAGTTTACATTTATAGATTTTGGGCTATTTAGAGAACTATGGAAATTGGCTATGTTGAAATTAATCTTTACAATGTTATCAAGGATCATGACACATTGCTCACTTTGCTTTATAACTAAAAACTCCAAACTTCCCTTGCTGTATACAGAATGTAAAATTGAAGAACGTTTTTTGTGTTTTTTTTTAATATTTATTTTTATTGTTTTTTGACAAAGAGAGAGAGAGATACAGAGACAGAGACAGAGACAGAGAGAGAACTGAACTGGGGGAGCTCTCAGTTCAGCATATGGTTCTGCACGGGCCGGGGCCGGGATTCAATCCCTGGTCCCCGGTGCTGCAATGTGAGCACTTAACCCACTGAGCCATCCCGGCTTCCCCTGAAGAACGTTTTTAAGGAGATCTATAAGTTGATCTTTCACTACCTTTCTATTCATGTCCCCACCACTAATCCCTTCACACAATATTGTTCTCAAACCCTTCAGTAAATGCCTCATATTTTTACCACCCAGTTTTTCTGTTTGTTGGTTTTTTCACAGCATGGTACCTTTGTACAGTCATCTTTAGTCTTTCCATTTTCCCTTTTCTTCTTCACTGGATCTGTTTCTACACATTCTCTAAGACTCAACTCAAAAACTGATAGCAGTTTGAAGCTTTCCCCAAGAACCCTTATGACGAAGCCTGCCGTCAAACTCGAATAGTACCGAAGCCAGGCATGAGGATTAAGAAGAGGAAGAGAGACAAAGAAACCAAACACAGAAAATGGGATTGGGAGGGCTGTCAGAAAGTCTTTGCGATCTCCAGCCCGAGTTTATTTTTACAGCTCAATATATAGAAAAAGACCATGTGTACATTCTATAGCAGTGAGATAATTGATTAACTAGATATAAAACAGACTTCCTATACCAAAGATTACTTGAAGACAACAAGTCTGGGAATACAAACGTAACATCTTAAAGCAACCATTTGTTGTTTGTAGTCACCTATAGAAAACTCCCTTTCCAGGAAGAAACCTGCTGGCATTAGCAAAAGATCAATCAGGAACAGACTGCCAAGCTTGCATATCTTTGAAGTCAGAGGAGTTGCTTATCTCCCAGACTGGGAGTCTTGGTCATTCTCAAGCCAGGTGGAAACATTCCAGCAACCCTTCATTATGCCCATAAAGGGGGAAGGGGCAAGAGAAGAGAAACTTCTGGGAAGCAGAGACAAAGTCTCATTTCCATTTTCCCAATATTATTCCGATGTCCCCTATGCGACTGTGCCTGTCTTAGGTTGTTCCTCCTTGAGGAATCTTACCCGTCATTGACTAACCAGCCATCCTCAGGGGTTACATCAAGTCTCTCAGGACAAGTAGTCTTGCCATTAACTGTCATAATATCACACAGGGTGACATCGCTTCCGACAAAGAACTCCAAACAGAATTCCATTTTTATGTCCCTAGGCATTTGATGCACACTTATATTGCAACCCTTTTCTTCTGTACTCTTGTTTGTAAAGATCAGGTGGCATATATTATTCATCTTCAGATTTTCAAGATCTAGATCAGTGCCTAGCACCTACCAGGAACTAACTGTTATTCTGTACAATGAGCAAATTAACAGATTACGGTATTAGGAATTGATGAAAGCATGAATTACCTAAAAGTTACATGTAGCTATCCTCCCCTCCCCCCACACAAAGGAAAACAGGGATTAAATAATTTAGGGGATGCCATAAATAGCTTCTGAAAACACACAAAATTTATCATAAAAAGGAACAAGATAGATAAAAAAGCAAATCATGTATAAGAAATCTGGTTTTACATTCAGTTGAAGAAAGTGTGTTTCCAAATAACCAAAGTTTAATCTGCTGTCAAATTTTATGGAACAAAACTCTGGATAAAATATGATCTGGTTACAAGGACGAGTATATGGACTATAATTCCATATCTGTAGAATTCTGTTCAATTGACCCAGCTTAACCCGTGAGCAGGTCTCTGTTCTCAAAAATGACTTGTATAGGCTTATCCATGACTTAGGTGAAAATACAGATGAATGCTTCATAATATTTGTGAATTAAATCAATCTTGGAAAGAGGGTTAAAACATTAGATTTGACAGGGTCTTAGTAGGTTAAAAAGATGAGCCAAAAACTGACAAGATGAGATTAAACGGGCTAAGTACAGAGTTCTGAACTGAGGTTAAAAAAAAAAAAAAATCAATTGTGAAGCACAGCATGGGAGACCTCATTTAATAGCTGCTTTTGTGGAAAATATGTAGGGCAAGACACCAGAAAGAAAAAAAAAAAAGGCAAAATGTAACAAAATTTTGTACTCTTTAATGGGTATATAGGGTCCACAATAAGTGAGGCCATTATCACATTATCCAATTTTACTATTCTGGCCTATGATGTCTAGATCTATGTTTAAAGAACATCAGCAAACTGATTTTTCTCCAAAAGAAAAGTGGCCAGTATGAATTATAATGTGGACCTAACAGTGGCTACCTAATGCGTGTAGAGTATATGCCATATGCTGGTGTATCAAATGCACTTCCTCATGTGTCCTCCCAACAGTCTTACCAGGTTGGTCTTGGAATCAATGCTACGGAGCCCCGGACTCCTAGTCAAACATGCTCCCTTGCCTCAATGCTGGATGTGTCACCTACTAACAGCCTATATAGCACAGCGCCTCCCTTAAAACTGACCAGCAGAAGGTGACTTGATCAGAAAAGGGTGTCAGTTAATGAAGTAAAGGTGGGATTCACCATATTTAAGTTTGATATGAGAAGTTTACAGTTAAAAGTTGAATATTATAGGGTATGCAGGGATAACTCAGCAGGTTGAGCCCTTGCCTTGCAACCATGAGGTCCTCTGGCCCATGCAAATCCATATGCTGAACTGCAGTGCAACTGATAACTGCTGGGATGGTAGTGACAGTACTAACTTCCCATGTGGGGGCCCCCCCCAGTTGGATTCCTGCCCCATGTGACCTCATATCCACCTGTGTGGAATGAAACTATGTCACAACTAATGATGCACAACTATAGAGACTGTTCTTGGCCCTCCCCCTCCCCTCTCTCTCTTTCCCTTTCTCTCTTCTCTCAAAGAATAAGATAAACCTTTTTAAAAAGTTGAATATTATAATGAAATTAAGAAAGTTTAAAAATTATGATTGAAATCACTTGATGAAAATTATATATTAGAGTAAAAGTATTTAAAAAACCTCTTAAACATATACCAATACAAAATGCTTTGTTAGATCATGAGCTACTGGAAGTAGAAAACTCTAAGGACGAATCAGAGTTGTCAATTAAATGGTTGCAATTTAATTTACACTTATGTGTTCAAAATTTTCAATATGCCCAAAGATATGTATTTAAATAAATAAATAAAAAATCCTAGCTAGAAAGAAGGATTATCACCTAAGAGGTACATTAAAAAAAAAAAATCATTAAGTCTTTAAAAAAAAAAACTATCTCTCTTCTCCTTTTCTAACTGTACTTTTATTTGACATTTTATTAAAATGTTATTATAATAAAATGGTTGTCAAACGCATGTGAAGAATATTTTGTATTTCCCATAAGAATATTAAAAAAAAATTTATTTTGATTTACTAAAGGCGGTAAATAGGTCCAGGAAGACGGGCCCAACCCTTGCTTATAAATATGAAGACACAGTTTAATAGAAAGGCCTTGCTCAGGGTTTTTCTGTTTATTCCAAGTACAATTAAGTATCTTTTATTTTTTTTTAAATCATTAGAGAAGTGAGCAATCTTAAGTTCCGTGGTATTATTTGTGAGAATATTTTTTAAAAAAGGACTTCACCCATTAAGATCACATCTAGAAAACTGTACCACAAAAAGAGATGCTGCCCTCATGGGAACATTTTGATCTAGTCAATGTTTTATTCTATTTGTTGCTTAAATCATAATTATAGTAGAAATGATAATAATAAATCATTTTTATATATTGTTTCCTATTTTTCATTTTGTAATTAATTTATAAATTGGGGTTAAGTACTTTAAGACTTTCTATTTGTATTTATTTTCATGTAACTTTTACACACCTACTTTAGTAATTACTGATGGATTAATTTATGTTATGATGTTTGCTAAAGTTGGCTTATGGACATTTTTGACAAGTTCTTTTTCAAAAATAATTGTATTTTCTTTTTTTCTGGAACAATACATCGTTTTAGGCTTATAGTGTATTAATACTTTTTCTGTCTTTTTAGAATCAGCATTTTTTATTAGGAGCCCTGTTTAACTTCAGCGAAGTATGAGATTTAGAAACCAAAATCTGGCTGCCGGGTATGCTCTTTGCTATTGGGGTGTTGAAACTCCCAAATCCTCTCAGTGAATAGGGATAGCCCAGGTATTGTTTTCTAAGTAATGCTCCCAGGAAAATGAAGCTCCCCATAGAAATATCTTAAACACACATACACACAGACATCCTTTTCATCCTGCCTGGGCCAAAACACCCTACTCTAGACTTCTGAAGTCCTTCTTCACTCCATTAACTCTGCTCAGGTTCTGACACCTCATGTCAATCTGCTGTGCCTCATCCCACCCACACACAGATGTCTACCTTATTCATATGCAGAACTTATTTAACAGATGGGACCATGGACAGAGAGGGAGGAAGTGAGGAAGGGATGGAGGAAGAAAAGAAGGGAGAGAAAGAGGGAGAGAAAAAAGGGAAGAAAGGGAGGGGAGGAGGGAAGGAGGAAAAGGAAGGAAGTGGGAGGGAGAGAGGGAAGGAAAGAATGAGGAGGGAAATAGGGGAGAAAGAAAGGGAAGAAGATTTTTGAAGAAAGGGAAGTTAAAAATGTAGCTTTTTCCTACATTTTTCCCTGAATGGGCTAAATTTTAGCTGTTCTAATTTATTGCGCTTTGAAGGCAAAACATTCTGTTACAGTGTAAAATATCTTATGCCAAATGAACCTGACCTTTTACTAGTTCAAATAGGTGAATAAAATATCAAGCTGTGATATTAACATACCGGTATATCTTGAAATATTAAAAGTATATATTTGTCATGTATTTTGAAAAGCACATTAAACTTTCGGTGTCCAGATTGTGTAGGAAAGATGAAATTTCACAAGAATTAGATGAAGAGCCCTCATCAAAGGTATCACATCTATATATGTTGATATTTAAATGTATGTTTCCCTACTTAGTCTTGTCTAATACATTCTTATATCTTCATAAGAATTTAAGTTGAACCAATCTTTTTCAAAATCTAATTATCTATATTAGTCACTAAATTTTGGGGTATTAGGAGAATTACAATGGTAAGAAATATTTTTCCAATAACATTTGAACTTACCTTGAAGTCTTATTTTCTATTTTTTAATTATGATTAGACAAAGAGAAACTCACTTTTTTACTAGAAAACTAGGTATCAATTCTATATATTTTTCTTCTCTAATCATGTATTTTTTATTAAATTTATGGGGGGACATTGATTAGTAAAGTTATATAGGTTTCCAGTGTACACTTCTACAGTATATCATCTCTATATACTTTGCGCTGTTTTTTCAATCAAAGTCAATTCTCCTTCTATCACCACAATATATTTGATCCCTCTACCCTCTGCCACCTTAACCCCTCCCCCTTACCCTTAAGTAACCACTAAACTGTTGTCTGTGTCTATGAGTTTTTGCTTGTTTGTTTGTCTTGTCCATTTAATGCTTTCAGTGTTATATCCCACATATGAGTGAAGTTATATGGTCCTTTACTTTTTCTGTCTTACTTATCCAATATTATTTACAGTGAATTTAATAAGAATGATTGTTTTTTTTTGTTTGTTTGTTTTTAAACTGAACTGGGGGGCCTCACCGCGTTTGGGCAGTACACCCCAGTTCAGCATGTGGGTCCGCCTGGGCCGGAGCCAGGATTCGATCCTCCGTCCTCGGGGCTTCAAAGCGAGCGCTTAACCTGCTGAGCCATCCTGGCTTCCCCAAGAATGATTGTTTTAATCTCATCAATATATTCTATTTTTTATATTTTTTCTAGAATTACAAACTCTTAAAAACTTTAAGTTCTGATCATCAAGTTTTACTTAAAAGCATAGAAAACTGCATCATTTAAAAAAAGATAATATATCATGGTATATCAGCATTAATATAATCTTATATATGCATATATTGATCATATAGCTATTATTTATAAAAGTTTATATAAATTACAAAGAAAATTTGCTTATTTTTTAAGGCCCAGAATCAATATGAATGTAAATGACAATTCAATTTATTGATGTATTTTGATGCTACTTAGCACATTTAATTTTCCTAGAATTCAATTTGCTTGAATAATGGTTTATTCATATGCCTAAATGTATTTTTATTCCCGTGATTTTCATTGTGATTAATTTTCTAATAATGTCGTTGTAGGCAATAACTATTAGTTTAATTCCTTCCTTCCTTCATCCTTTTCTTTTTCCTTTCCCTCTTGTCTTAACTCCCTTTCATCGTATTTTCTTAATTCTGGCTCTCTTTCCTATAAATGTTTTACACAATCCATTCTCTCTCTTCCTTCCCAGTGTAGTAAAATTTAAATTGGACAATAATAGGTTTTCCAGTTATACAATAATTTCAGTAGATTGACCTTTGTAAACCTTTTAATTTTTCTTTTGGCCTTTACAACTAATTACATTTCTTTTTTGGATGTATTTTCCTAGCAGGGGGGAAAAAAAAATATATATATCTATCTTTTATAATAATGTAAATTATAGTCATATATAAAAACTTAGAAAATGTTTTAAAATATTTTCATAAAAGCTATTAATTATATTAAAACATAACATTTCAGTAATTTTCTAATATATGTCTACCTAGTCTTGAAAAACAACAAATCACATTTTTGTATCATCTGAGCTACAGAAAATATAAAGCATGTATATTTCCAGTTTTGTAAAACATAATAGTAAATTCTATAAATATATATAACAGCTGGATTTCTAGTTAAGATAAATTTTACTCTCCATGTTATTAGTTCTATATCTTTAAGTTTTAGTGAACAAACTAGAATGTTTTCATATATACAAAATGAAACATTTTTTGGAGATTATATAGTCTTATATTTTCTAGTTTTCTTAAAAATACGTTTATTATTTCATTTTTAAGTCTAGAATTTTAAAATATATTTATTTTAGCTTCTTTTCTATCAAGGTTTGTTTATTTTCAATTTTTGACATTTTTTACTACACTTGAAATATAATTTCATTTATTAAGATATATATTTCCTACATATTTCATAGATATGCCATTACTATAAATTTGAGGGAATTAGAATCAGGGTATAAAATCAATTACGATTTGTAAATATATTCTAAGTCCTCATTATATGTCAGATTTAACTGTTCCAACATTTTAAGTACAAGATCATTTTAAAATAATAAGCTTAATCATGACTTAATGAAATGTAAAAGCTATTTGCTTACAAAAATATTATATGAAATTTCAGAAATTATTGTGCTATACTTACCAGCCAAAGCAAGTATATATTCTTGAAATCTTGTTCCTATACGGTTGGTGGCTGTGCAATTATATCGTCCAAAGTCATTTTCAGATGTAGGTGCAATCTAAAATAATTACAATAATAAATGTTTTACAAATTTTGAAACAGTACAGAAGTTTTAAAATAGATACCAGTATGGCTACCATCCTCACGCTTGTTTAATAATTCACAGCGCTTTGCCATAACATTACTAAGTAATACAAGTCCTTTTTATGATATAATCCAGCAGTGTTCAACCTTTTGGCTTCCCTGAACCACACTGAAAAAATTGTTTTGGGCCACACATAAAATACACTAACACTAACAAGAGCTGATGAGCTTAAAAAAAAAAAAAAAAAGAAAGAAAAAAAAGGTCACAAAAAATATATCTCACAAAATTATAAGTGTTTGTGTTGGGCCTCATTCATAGCCATATTGGGCCACAGATTGGACATTCCTGAATTGCAATCCATGGAATTATACTATACATAAGACTAGGTGAATATAGTCTATTATTTATGATGTAGATAATGTCATCATTTTCTTACATCTATTGAATAGAAAAACCATCTAATAAATATGTAAATTTCAGATAGTACATAGTTTGAGAAATATATAGTCTGTGATCACTACAGACGAAAACAGAAAACTTGTAACTAAAGCACTGTTAACTGCATTTAAGTCTAAAATCAGGCAGATTTAAAATTTAAGAAGGCTCAACTGTCAGATTTCCTCCTTTTATGATATTATTTAACATAAAATATTAAAGAAGGATGCTGACTCATTAAAAAAAAAGTCTTTCCAGAAAGGCGTTTTGTGTTAAAACATCGGCCTTGTGTAGGAATCCCTGCAGATAGGCCCATTATGGTGTTATCTAATAACAGTATCTTGGCTCTGTTTCTGTTCAATATCATTCTCTTAGTTTAGGCAGAACATAGCTGACCTCTATTCTTATACATTTGGCATCCATAATTAAGTTAACCTTCCAGGATTCTGTTGCTGAATGTTGGGATCAACCCTGCAATTCTAATGTACTGAAATTCTGAAGTACCAATTCAGAAAAGATTTGATGACAGTAATAGATAAGATTTTCAATCCCAGTAACAATAATTAAGAGAGAATATGCTTACAACAAGAGTTGCTGTTAATTTCATCTCTATCTCAAAAGGGGGAAATAGTTTTGTGGTAATGGGAGGCTATTAACTAAAAGTGCAATTTTGAGGTCCATTGAAGATGGTAATGCTGAAAAAGTACCAAAAAAATATGTCATTCATTCTCTAGTCAGCTTCCCATCTAGGAATAGACAGATCATAAATTTAAGGACTAGAAGTTTTAACAACTTTTTAAAGAGTACTCCAAACTGATTAAATATTCATTTTTCTTATAATTATCTTTTAATTAACCAGACTAACTTAACTTTAAAATAATTTCACTAGTGAGAATGGAATTTGACACACACAATTTTTTTTTCTTATTCTACAGGCATATCAGAAAGTTATTTGCATATTCCATAGGAAAGAATATGTACTGAATCAATACAGTGCAGGCACAGGATGGACATGACAAGAACCATCACTGTTACACAGCTCATAAAGATTAATAAAGTAATTTAAATAAATATATTTTCATTTGAACAATTTTTAAAGATTTATTTTTATTGTTTTTAACAGAGAGAAATACAGAGACAGAGACGGAGAGAAGGGGGAGGGCCCAGAACAGTCTCCATAGTTGCATATCATTGGTTTTTCCACATAGTTTCATTCTACAGCTGGGAGCGGGGCTGCACAGGGCAGGAACTGGGCCGGGTCTCACCCCAGTGAGAACCAAACTCAGGGCACTCCCCAGTTCAAGATATAGGTCCGCATGGGTCGGGGCCAGGATTCGATCCTCAGTCCCCAGGGCTGCAAAGTGAGTGCTTAACCCACTGAGCCATCCCGGCATCCCCATGAACAATTTTTAAAAGGCTCAATTCAACGACACAGATTTACAATTAAATCTGAAATAAAAAAATCCTTTATCGTGTCGAGTAATTATCAAACACCAAAAATATCTATAGTGGCATAAACTGTTTTTTTAAACATAGAACTTGACATAACTTGACCAGATTATGTGTCTTGCAGCAAATTTGGTATATTCTAATAAAGCAATTTTATGAAAGTAAAGTCCAATCCTAGCACAATAAAATTTTTCTTGAAAATATAAAACAATAAATGACAAAAAGTAAAGTATTTAGTATTTAAATTGTTTTAAATGTGCAAATTAGTGTTGATATTTATCATGAAAGTACAAGGAACATCTATTTTTGACACACTTCTTTACATTTTAATATTCAGTTAAAATATTTCAAGTTTACTTAAGATATTGGGCTTTGGCAGAATAGATCAACAAATATAATTTTAAACATCAAACTATAAGCTGAGAGTATAATGTTAATCAAAAAGCTTGGTAGCGTTTTTTTTAAGCCTTCAAAGACTTTATTTCCACTTTCTATGTATTTCATGTTGAGAAAATGTTTTCTTTAACAGTTAGTTTCTTGGGGGTGCAGGAAAATCATTGACTTCTGGGGATGTTGGAATGGCTCAGTGAGGTAAACATTCACTTTGCAGCCCCAGGATCTGAGGATAGAGTCCTGACTCTGGCCCTTGTGGACCCGTATGATGAACTGGGGTGTGGCCCCAGTTTGGTTCTTGCCAAGGCAATCTTCCATGTGAAAGGCCCCCGGTTTGGTCCTCAGCTCACAGGGTGGGGGGCACACCTCTCATGTGGAAGTCCCCTGGCCCAGTTCTTGCCCTGTATGGCACCCCGCCCACCTGTGTGAAACTATGTTGAAAACTGATGATGTACAACTATAGTGACTGCTCTGGGCCCTCCCACTTCTTTCTCTGTCTTCTTGTCTCTCTGTCAAAAACAATAAAAAAACAAAGTTTCTTTACTTAGGACAAGAAATAACAATACAGATAAATCAAAGCAGAAAATAATTATTCCAATCAACCTATTGGAAACTTCCTGCATCAATTTTTTTTTATAATTTAAAAAAATATATATTTTTATTTATTTATTTTTGACAGAGAGAGAGAGAGAGAGAGATACAGGGACAGAGAGAGAACTGAACTGAGGGAGCTCCCAGTTCAGCATATGGTTCCGCACAGGCCGGGGCCGGGATTCGATCCCTAGTCCCCAGGGCTGCAAAGTGAGCGCTTAACCCACTGAGCCATCCCGGCTTCCCCCCTGCATCAATTTTTGATCAAATACTAAAGTTTTCTTATTCTCAGGGGAGTGCTCAGCAATAAGAGAGAGAGAAAAATTTTTTCATGATTTTTTTGAGGATGCATTTATTGACAGTAACACAAAAGACTCATAGGTACTTTTTTTAAATTATATTTTATTTTTAAATTTAATGGGGTGACATTGGTTGGTAACAATTACAGTTTCCTGATGCACAAGTCCACATCACATCACCCATGCATCACACTATGTGCCCACCTCCCAGAATCAGGTCCCCCTTCACCACCATACATCTGGTGCCCACTCCCCCCTCCCCCCACAACTCTCCCTCCTCCCTTCTCCCCCTTCTCCAGGTAACCACCAAACTATTGAGTGTGTCCATAATGCTGGTGCCCTCTCCCACCTCTTCTCCCTCTCTCTGTCCCCCCTCCTCCCCTTCCCTCAGGCAATCACCAAGTTATTGAGTGTGTCCATAGGTCTCTGTGTCTTTGTAACTTTCAGTTATATATTCCACCTATAAGTGAGGTCATATTTTTCCGGATTCTTTCATTCTGACTTATTTCGCTTAATAAGATGGTCTCTAGGTCCATCTATGAAAAAATATTTGCAAACAATCCCTCTGATAAGGGGCTAATATCAAAAATATACAAAGAACTTGTACAACTCAACAAGAAAAAAACAAGCAATCCAATTAAAAAATGGGCAGATGACCTTAACAGACACTTCTCTCGTGAAGACATACATATGGCCAACAGATATATGAAAAAATGCTCCACTTCACTAGCAATTAGGGAGATGCAAATAAAAAC
>PVKE010022890.1:0-25165 GCA_004027555.1 Craseonycteris thonglongyai
AAACTGCATTGTCTGGTGGTCAGCTTCCCAGATAAGACTATATTTCTCTCCATTTGCCTTACTGTTTGTTTACTGTAGAGCTGAATGACCAGAGGTGAATGGACTGATATGGCTCATACAGCTAGTTTAAACACTACTGCTTGGTTTTAATTTTATAACCTGTGGCCCAATCTATAAATAAAATGAGACCTACATTTTCCAACAGGCATCTAATTTTTCTTGTGTAAGAGATGAGTTGTCTTTTTATGGAATTCAGATCCTTTCTGTATTGCCTTATTTTTTTATTAAATGAAATGTATCATATACATTATTTATATAATTTACACAGCTTAGGTCACACTGGAAACAAACTGGTACACCACACATAAGCAGCTTAGGAATCTGTTCAAAATGTTGAAAAAATAACTCTTTAGAAGGACAAATTATTATACATAGTCTATACTGAAGTCGTAAGCATCATCTTCCTCTTCAGTCATTCTACCCAAGACATAACATTGTGCAGACTGTTCATCTATATAGGAAAGAAAAGTGAGGTTTAAAAAGTAAAAACAATTCCATGCCACACATCTTTGTTAGAAGACCCCTCCACCCAACTCACCTGCTCGAGACTCCTCAGGCAGTACCTCCCAGATCTCCTTTGCAAGGGACATGTCTGAGCTCTTTTTCTTTGGGACAAAGAGAAACAGTGCTGTATTAGCCCTTGTCTGCTCATTAATCCAAGTAATTATATACCCAGGGAAGTCTTTGAAGGTACACATACTGGGACGTACAAAACTAAGACTAACGATTGGAAGACTTACGTACCTAAATTGTATGGGGCTTTTTAAAGATTTTTATTGTTTTTTGACAGAGACAGACAGAAGGGGGAGGGCCCAGAGCAGTCTCCATAGTTGCACATCATTAGTTTTCTACATAGTTTTAATTCCACAGGTGGGTATAGGGCCATGCATATCAGGTATTGGCTGGGGGCCTCCCACATAGGAGGCTTGCCCAGGTGAGAACTAAACTGGAGGCACACCCCAGTTTAGCATATGGTGGGCCTGGGCCAGGATTCGATCCTCAGACCCTAGGGCTGCAAGACAGGTGCTCAACCTGCTGAGCCATCTCAGCATCCCCTGTAAGGGGCTTTTAAATAAGTCTATTATGAAATATTTAATTTCTACCTTTAGCCCCTTCTCATTCGTTATACCCTAGAATGCTAGAAAACTTCAACTTAACTCATGGACAACATACTTACATCGGCTTCTTCAACACTTTCCTGGTCACTGTCCACGTCTTCATAGTCCTCCCCCTCTTCCTGCTTCCTCTCTTTCTGTTTTGACAATTCTTCAGGTATATCCTTTTCCTCTATTATTCCATTTGTGAGACCCGAGGACTGGAAAAGGATGCTACTGGCTAAACGAGGGCCTCTGATGGCTAGGAAAGGAACACAGTACATGTAAATAGATGAGACCTTTATTAGCCTGTCAGCTGATGAAGACAGCAGCCAAGAACAAGCCCTGCTTACCTTGTATGCTGTGTGCATTGCTCTTTTCCAGTTCTTCCAGATTAAAGCCCTGACTCATGTCTGTCACAATGCTTTCATTAAAATGTGGAGGAAGAGCCCAGGATGTAGGGGGATGGCAATAGTAACTGAAGGAGCCACTGGTATTAAAAACAAGATTTGTCAAAAATCAGTTCCTGTATTCAGGTGGTCATCAAAATGCCAACAAAAAGAAAGAAACCTTACCCTGTCCATTCAGACCACACCAGTTTGGCAGCACCTTCTACATTTGGGCTTCCACCTTTTTGGTGCAGTCCTCTTCTCTGAGCAAGAAAAGTAAAAAATTCCACAGAATTCCTAAAGTCTGGGACAGTGAATTTCAGCACTACCTTAGAAGAAAGAAAAAAAAACTTACCTGATATAGTGCAGATGTAAAAAGAAAATGTTTAATTTCCTACTTAAAATGCCTACAATGAGAGAGAAAACAGAGATCAAGAGAGGAGGGTTCTTTTACCTGTCGAGCATCAGCCTGGGACAGGATGGCGCTGGCAGCCTCCACTGGTTTCAGTACTTCGATACTTGCTGGACTTCTCAGAGCAAGTGCAGTGGGAGAGTTAAGTGAAGACACAATGAAACTTGGAGCATCTATGATTGTGATCTGTTTGTCCAGGGGGACCACCTGCATACTCCTGGAACAAGAGGTGGTAATAGATGAAGGTACTAGATTCTCTGGAGTACAAGAGACAGAACACGAAGCTCAGGGTTGGATTGAACAAACTCAGCATAGTCTGTCAGATCCAGTTTATCATCACTTGCTTCATGTTTATCTAAAAATCACAATATCACACTTTCCCCTTCTAAACACTACTTGCTACAGCTTTAAATGTTTCTCCTCTTCTACCTGGCAGGCCTCTCTTTAATTTCAAGGCCAGCTTCAAGCATCACTTTCTTTGAGACAGCTTTCCTCCTCTCAATCTATTTTCTTGTCTTTCAAATCAGATTGTGGGCAGTTATTCCACTCCAATTTTCCCCCAAGCCTAGCAATGGCTTAACCTTCTTTCACTGACACCTCTTTCTTAAGATACCTAAAACAAGATCATACTTACTCATCTATAATGAAATATTAACAACATGGAACAAATCAGTTTACCTTGTAAGCCCCATGGATACACCGACATTACATATCTGTTCTTGTTTTAAGCTATTGACAATGCTGCTTTTCCCCACATTTGGGAAACCTACAAATGATAAACCCAGACACAAAAGGCGTTATGTGCTGGTAATGATAACATTTCCACAGCTTTATTTTATGTTTGCTTGATTCAGAGCAAGATCAGAGTTGGATCTGAGTGTCTTCACTTCAACACTAAGACCAATCTTAGCATCCTCATTTCTTGCACAAGTAATGAACATCCAGGAAAAGATGATTAATTCAAATAAACCAAGAACTTTTAGAAGCCTACTTCCTACAGTGCCCAGTTGGCAAAAAAAAAAAACAACAAAAAAACAAACCAAAAAAATCAGGCAGCAATTACTTAAAATTTGTTGGGAATGCTGAGGTAACTCAGCTGTTGAACACTTGTCTTGCAATTGCAAACCCATATGCTGAACTGTGGCACAACTGGTAACCACCAAGATGGCTCAGTGGCAAAAATTCTTGCCCCCCATGCAGGAAGCCCCAGGTTCGGTTCCCACCCTGCTTGACCCCACATCCACCTGAGTGGAATGAAACCATGTCACAACTAATGATGTGAAACTATGGAGGCTGCTCTGGGACTTCCCCCTTCTTTTAAAACAAAATAAAAAAATTTTTTTAAAGTTTGATTTTACATTATATTTGGTAAGGTGAGCAAGAAGCTAGTGTTTAAACAAGCCAGTCACTGTATTTAGCAACAACCCCATATACTTTTAACACAGAAAAATTCTTGGCACTTAAAACATTAAGACAATAAGTGTGTTGAACTGCAACTCACCAATTACTCCAACTTGAATAGCTTTGCCAAAAGTCTCTCGAAAACCTCCAAGAAGCTTCCAAAGACCTTCCTTCCCAATGCAAACTTTATTTTTGAACGGAGCTTTCCTCCTTACCTTCACATTAAAAATGCAAGTAATTAGTTTAACTACTCTTGACAACCCCTTTTACAAAACCAAAAAAGTCTGACTTCAGGAGTCCAGTCATTAAAATCACTATACTCTGCCTTTCGGATTATCTCTGGCTGAAATCAGAGTTGGATCTTACAAGTCCTCATTTTTTATCAAGATTTTGTGTAATCATCATATTTCAGCCATCCAAAAATCTAAAAGTATACTTTACAACCGACAGTAAAGTGTACCTTGGTTATCTTCCCTTTGTCCTTCAGATTTGTTGAGGCTTTGAACACCACCGTTGGCAACTCCTTCTTCAAATAATTTAGCCAGTTCTCCAAATTTTCCTTTGGCACCAAATCTGATAGGGGTTAGAAGACACATGCTCTAATGTGGTCATTTTGTTGAGATGAATTTGCAAAACCTGGTAAAGTGAGTTTCACTCTGGTTTGCCTTTTCCCTATTTCTCCCTCCCAATGAAGGATTTAACTAGAAGATGGAGAGAGGGTAATCTGCTTACCACACTGACCTTAACAGTTCAACAGCTACATTTCTGTATTTCTTCAATTCTCTGTATTGCTAGCCTCTTCAGGGTTAATCCCTAGATTGTTACCCTACTAATCCTAGGGCTGTTTCCAGAATTTACTCTCCAGAAGCAGCCATGTTTACTAACTCCAACAATAATTTTGGATCCCACTACTACTTTCTGCTTCACATTGTCTCTATTATGGGTTTTCCTATTCCTGCTGCTCAAACCCAGACTCATAACTATGCATTATATCTAAGTATTGTCACACATTAACCTTGTGCACGTGTGGGGAATGACAGTCATCACTTCCTATGTGAAATACATTGCACAGTAAGCTGAGTATAAAAGTATATACTTTTAAATAAGGTGGTATGTACAGAATGGCAAAAGGAACAGCAAGTACCAGTCAAATTACTTTTAGAAAACACCTCCACCTTTCTGCCCAGCACTGTCTTCAGCAACAAGGAAATGCACTTGCTTTGTTGAGGTCAGAGTTGGATCTTATCAGTCTTCAGTGACAATCAGACTGTTCAGATGTTTTCCTCATACCTCACGAGTGCATATGGAACACAAAAGACATCCCTTTTGCTCACCTGATTTATTTAGTACAAGTACCAGCTTTTTCTGTCCACAATGGACAATGGCTTCTTCTACTTGGGGACACCTGCAACCAAGAGGATCTCTGGCATCCAACACTTCCAGCACAACATCTGAAGCTTCAATCACCTGTCATGGTAGAAACTATCAGAAGAGCATCCCTTTGCTCTCTCAACACCCTCTATATAAGCATACTGGTATTATCCACTTTGCAACAGGGTGATCTCAGAGTTGGGTCTCATTTCTTCACTTTAATATGAAGAATGTTTATTTCTCATAGAAAAGACAGACACAGGCTTGCTCAGCAGTCTCTGGCCCTTAATTAAAACATTTAAAAAGTGGCAATACCCCATTGTCTGAATAGTGAATTTGGTAGTCAATAAGCTCTTGTGGCCCTGCCAAGAGTTGCTTAGAAGCAACAGTCAAGTTCTATTCATAGGAGAGTGAGCTTGGGAAAATGGGTATTAGGGATGGGAGTGCTGGGGAGCAACTACACCAAGACACCCCTGACCTCCCTCACTTAGGTTTCAACAAAGTACTTTAGAGACTCTTATTTTCACACTTACTCTAATGTATTTTCCTCTACTTTAAAAACCACTGTGCCAGTGTTATTTAAACACAAATATCACTTTTGTAAACTATGCTTATGTGGAACTGTTCCTGTGCAAAAATTTAAAACCATAAAAATATTTCCTACAGCTGAACATAACCCAGAAAGGTCCTAAATAGGAAAAGCTAACTTGCTGAAGGCTTCCTTCCAGCTCACATAAACTCTACTCCAAACTCTACAAGGCTGGTGTCAAGAAAAATGACTCTTAGTCTTTTAAACCTCAGTACCATTTTTTAGACACTGACCTAGACTAAGATACCTTTTTAAGTTCTTGACAATATAACTTCTTAGGATTTGATTTGCCCGACTTGGCTTTGTTCGTTGTTCTGCATTGCCCAAATTCCTAAAGGATGGAAAAGGGGAAAAGAACATTAAATTAGAACTTCAGCAGTTGTAACCAGTTTCTCCATTTACCATGGCTTATTAGGGAGACTGCAACTCCTGTCCTATTTATATTTTACTTATACATCAGAACTCATCTATCACATACCAAGAGACCTAATAGTACCTCCTTCATAGGTTCCACATTAGGTGGCTCAATGATAGGGTTGGTTTCAAGTTTTCTTTTCTTTTCCTGTTCCTTCTGCCTGTCAAGTTTCTGCTGCTGTTTTAGTTCTTCAAGCTGTGTCAAAGCCATAGGAGAAATGGGTCAACCAAAGTGACGTGGTGGTGGTTAAACAAAAAACACATACCACTTGTTGAAAATTTCAGCTAACGTATCTTACCCGCTGTTTCCTTAATTCAGCTTCCCGAAGAAGAGCCTCCTTAAAGGGAGCACTATTTGGTACCCCCAGGTCTTTTCTAGGCTTCTTGCGTCCCCGTTTCTTAGCCTCCTTCCTCAATTTTCGATGGTGCTCTCGAACCTATCATAATAAATTTTTTTTTATCAGTTTACAGAAATACTGCACAGAATTGTTGTGAGAAACCAATCTGGCTACAGTTTAGTTATACCTGTAAAATGACCTAGAAAATGGAACTTTAATTGTATCGTACAAAGATGCATATTTATGTATAAAACAGCAAGAATGTCACCAGGTTTTCTGCAGAGGTTAACATGTTGATCAAAGTTAAGAGACTTTCTGATCTTGATGCCTGAAAGCATTTCCTGAGATAAATCACAGTAATCCAGACCGCCTCCTGAGGTGAGGCAGAAATAAGTTTAGCATTGTATTTGGCATAGCTCTCCCAAGCACACGACTTACCTTTTTTTGGATCTTATATCGCTTATGGCAGGTCATACGCTTACTTGCTTTCTTTAACTCTACAAGGAAACACATCACAAACAAACACAAATGATTAGTTTGTTTAGTTTTGGGCGACTGTGCTCCGGGATCACCTCCCTTTTTGCGTTAATAATAAGCCCTTAAATATAATTTAACAATCATATGGGACACATAAAATTCACATGCCACTCTCAAGTCCCTGAGCAGAGTTCGCTGTTCCCACTCCTCAACATATTACACTATCTTACTCAGAAATGTATGAGACCCAAAACAATCGCCACTTTTGTCCCAACAACACGAATCACAAGGCAGGGCGAAAAGTGGGTTTGAGAGGCGGTTCTCAGACCTCACTGGGGCTGGACTGAACGTAGCCGTTGAAGGGGCAAGCTGGGCCCTAAACCTGGCTTAAGCGCTGTTTCCTGACAAGACTCTGGTACGGTCTGCACCTCTGGGGTTCCGCAGTTAACGTGGGGCCTTCCAACTCTGTGTTCTACGCAGAATCAGGGCGATGGCCAACGGCCTACTCGCAGGCCCCCGTTGCCAGAGACCAAGCCGCAGAAGAGAGCCCTGATGGGTCCATCGACCGTCAAAGACAGAGAACCCTCCATGCCCGTCCCCACCGCACTCACTCGGCCGCTTCATACTGGAGGTGATAACGGCTGTGGCGGCAGCGGTAGTAGCGACAACGACCCTCCGCCGGGGCCACGTGCGAACTGAAGACACCGGAGACCGTCACGCACTCACGCTGCTGCCGTAAAGTGCGCCGCCTCCGGGCCGCGTGCGCGCGCGCGCACGCAGTGTCGCGCGGAGCCAGGTTCACTTGGCGACCCCGAGGCTGGTTTTGCGGCGGCACCGGGAGGGGTGAGGGCGGCGAGGGTGGCGGGTGCAGGAGCGTCGGCAGCGGCCGCCGGACACAGAGGAGCAATAGCAGCAGCCGTGGCGGCCACAGGGCGGGGCGCGGCGGTCGGGGACCGCGGCCGGGGCTGCAGGCGGCGGAACGGCTGGGTAAGGCCGGGCCTGGGGCGGGCGGGGCCGCGCCCCTTGGGCTGGCTGCCGGGCCTTTGTGTGGGCCCCAGCGGGCGGGAGCTGCGGCCGAGGCCCCTCCCTGGCCGTGAGGACGCGCTGGCCCGGCCGGGCGCACGGGGTGGGGCACGACGACTGGCATCGGCTCGGGCTCGGCGGCCTGGCCGCACCTGCTGGGGGACAAAGGCGCGCCGCGGCTGGGGACGCCCCGCGCCGCTCGTTCCCGCCGCCGGCAGCCGGCCGAGTGCTGTCAGCGCTCCCCTTAGTACCCCTTTCCAGTGACAGGTCGGGAAAGCGTTCTTTCCTCCGCGGGTCGGGGCCTTTTTGTTGTCGTTTCTTAACGGACTGGACACAAACTTTTCGAGTGATTTTTTTTTTCCTTTTTTTACACTTTTCGAATAACTGTATCGGACAGAGTATATTTATCAATGCGAATTGTATTTATAGTTGACGCCAGTTATTTGTTTCTTATCTGCAACAACACAACGAATCGAGCTTTTTAAACTATATTGCTTGTTTTTAGTATATTTTCATCTCACATTTTTTTTACCGAAAGAGAAGCATAGTTTTGTTCATACAAGGTGCATATTGTAACGTGAAGGGGAAGAAAGATTGGCAAAAATGTAGAAAAATTCCTGAAAAGCAAGTGACAAATACACAGCACAGTGGATATAGAAATTATTACTACAGTTATAGAAACATTTTTGTTAACTTATTTTCCAACAAATGCCCTTCAAAAATGATTTTTTTGTGTTCTTTTATCATTTTTAAGCGCTCTTTCCCAAATATGTCAGAAGCAAATTGATCTCAATATAAATATGAGTAGTATAATATTTGCTTGATTATATGTTAACAGATCCAAAGGAAGATTGGAAAGTATCTTTTGAAGAAGTGTTTCGAATTGAAACAGTCGCAGACATGTGTGTGAATAAATGGGAGAGCTTTGACCACTTTCTTTGTTTTTGGTGGTGTATAGAATACAGCAGTTAATTAATATTCTGCCCAAATCCAAGGTTTATGTTAGACTTCTGTCAGTACATCATAGATATAGATCATGTGGAAGAATGTTGGCTTGGAAGAATCTTATGTTAAAACACAGGCTGAAAAATAATACATGTAGTTTGTTAACACCTTTATTAAAAAAAAAAAAAAGCGAACTAAGGCATAAAATAAATACCGAAAGCTTTGAATGCAAAGACAAAGGCGTTTTTTTCCTTTTGAATCATGTTTTTTACAACTTTTGTTTTAAGCATGTATTGACAGTATTAAGTATCACAAGAAATACTAGAGAATAAGTACTCAAGGTTTATAAACTGTCAAAATATACTATTTAGCTATACTGAGTAAATATTTTCCCAGTTACATATTATAAACTTACTCTTTACAGTAATTTATCATTGGTTGTCAGACTTTTGGACATAAGAACATAATGCCATTTTAAAACTTGATATCCAGTTTCAGAATCTGTTTTTTCTTCATGGAAAAAGGATTGTTCAAGGGGTGCTCATAGGCTTTTAAAATTACACAAACTTTTTAATGCCCCATCTAAGTGCACTTTTAATACTTTTATTAAAAACATAAATTGATCACCCAAACTATACCAAATATTATTCTGCAAAGTGAATACAATTCTTTTCCTTGGGAGCTTGCATTCTTAGAGTTGAAACTTAACATTTTTGTTGCACTTTGAGGTTACAAAGTGATTTTATGTTACATTTCACTGTCATAATAATCCAAGGGAGACATGCGTACTTTACGGTTCTCATTTTAGAAATGAATGAACATCTGAGATTGTGACTCAAACACCGTCAAACAGGTAGTTAGATGTGGAAACACTGGGACTCCTGTCTTCTGAACTCAGGTCCCGTTGCACTTCCCACCCACCTGATCACATTGCCTTTTTTGCCAAACTTACAAAATACATTTTAAAATGTGTCCTTTGGATGAGAAAACATTTGAAAGTGTATTCTTAAATTGCATCTTTTTCTTGTCTTATCAAAGTAAATTAATGATTCATGGATTTTTGGATATTGTATACACACACAATATATATATATATATTTGTCATTTGATTTTTAGTGGAGTAAAAGTAATTTTGACCTGTCAAAGTGGTTGATTTTTTTTTTTTTTTAAGCCTTCCTAAACTTGTATGTGGTGTCTTCCCAATGCTGATAGGACTTTTGGAAAGAAATGTCTTTCTCTGAAATTTTATTTTATTTTTTTTGCCGGGAGTGGGATTGGGGCAGAGTTTTCCGTACTCTGCTCACAAGAGCCATTCTTGGTTTGTTCCAGCTTGCCAGCACATGGTGTCACATGTGAGCCTTCCACATGTGTTCACTCTTCATTCCAGCTCTATGAACTCGGCTGTTACTGACTAGGGGGAGTTTGGGCAGGCATGCATCAGTCCTGGAACTGACAGTTATTCCTTGTGAGTAAAGGGGAACCTCGGTGAGACCTCTTTAAGCACAATCATTTGGTTTTAATACGGAAGAAATGTCAGTTACTTTTAATGCCTGAGCCTTTATAGCAGTTTGTGTCATTGGCATAAGAAAATTGATATGCCTATTTTCTCCAGTTCTTTTATCTTTTCTTAGCACTTCTACTTGAATGTTTTCTATCCTTACTCATTTTTAATCCTTCTGACCCTACTTTTTTATTTCCCCTTTCTCTGTCTTGTTCTCTTTCAGTTTTGAATGTATTAACACAGAATCAGCACTTCTAAAGCCCTGCCTTCTCCCACTGGCTTCACTTGGCCTTCAGACATAATGAGGAGACTGGCTTTTCGAGGCGCTGGTTGTGCTCTGGTAAAGCTGGTAAATTACTGATCATCTATACCCTTTTCCTTTTTCTGTCCTTCCTTGCCTTTTCCCTTCCACCTTTCTTATATTTTGTTATCCTTTCCATAAAGATTCCCTTTCATGTTCATCAAATTCACTGTGTCCTTGTCATAGTTTGGTTATAAAGGATTGGTCCTTAGTCTCTTCATCTTAATGAACTGAGGCCAGTTTATCACCTTTTATAAATTAAACAATAATCAACAAAACTTGGCTGCCCTTATCCTATTAGCTAGTTATAGCCAATTGCAAACTAATACACAGTGTCACAAACCAAAACCTAGAGGAAGAAGGAACATCTTGGTGGGGCCCTGTTTTCAAATACCATGTGGACTGTTGAAGGAAGAGATAGGAAACTCTTGTCTCTTAGTTGGTTACCAGGATTGTTTATTTTTTGGTTTGTTTTGGTCCTTTCATTCCCTGGTGATTTCCATACTACCCCACTTATTTTTTCAGCTGTGAATGTCTTAGTTTCCTAAATTGAATGTTGATGAGTGAAACTGGGATCAGTTTTTTCTTTTAGCTTTAGAGAAAGACTTTTGAAATCACAACATACTATTTGATACTGTTGCTAAAGTGTATAAACATTGTAGGATCTTCTGGTATATACTCTTTCCCTTTACCTGTAGCAGATCATTTCAGTGATTACATTTCTTGTGTTATAGTCAAATGAATACATTTGTAAGGTTGTGTTAAGATGAGTTACTTGAATTCACCGCCATATAGTATAGTACTTCATATAACTGAAAAGGAAATTAGTTTGGATTGGCAGAAAAGTTTCAAAGCACAGTTTTGCTACTTTAGGTATGGCAAGTTACATTAAGTGATTTCCAAGGGTATGTCTTGTGGATCCTTTAGTGAGTGGAGTGACAATTCATTTTCAGAGTGTTAGTGTTAGGGTGCATCTAAAAATGCTAGAAGGGTAATTGTCCTCTGTCCCCTGAAGTTTTTGTACAACTCATTTGTCTCAGATACAGCTTCCTATTCTTTACTATGTCATGGTCCACCTGGAAAATGATCATAATTATAAGACACACTGGGGAAAACATGAGGCTGCTGATTTCAGAGGTGACTGCTTTGGGGCCTCTGTCCCCAAGGCTTGCCTGGCTGCCTCAGGGGGTGAGGGATCAGTACCTCCAGCACAATGGTATACCACTACATGTGGGTTTTCAAACTTTATTCCGGGGTAATTTGGGGGCCTCATGTGATTGAGTCATTCAAAATTGGTAATATACACATGAGTACACTTTTGTTGAATTTGTCCCATCCAAGTTGAAATGTAGCATTCTGGTGAATTTAGGTACTAAAGCAACAAGGTCCAAGATTTCCATTGAAAAAACTTAGTCAAGCTTCTTTACAACAGTTAAAATATCTTCCTGAGTGTACCAGAAGCTTGATACCAGGTGGCCAGCCAAAGGCATGGTGGCAGGAATATAAATTTAAATATAAGAACATGGCTAATTATTTTTTATAGAAGAAGTTGGATTCCATGGGTTCCAAGAGAAGAAGAGCTACCTCCCCCTCCAGTAGTGTCAGTGGGGACTTTGATGACGGGCACCATTCTGTGTCCACACCAGGCCCAAGCAGGAAAAGGAGGAGACTTTCCAATCTTCCAACTGTAGATCCTGTGAGTAACTTGGATCACACAGTTTCTGTCTGCCTTTTGTATGATTCCCTACCCTTCCTTTAACGGTAAGCAGATAAGATGCAAGGCCTTTCCATTTCTTTTTCCTCTGGATGAAAAGTATATATTTAGCCAAAAGTCTTACAGTAAAAATATAATATCATAAAATAATAAGCAATATTAATAAGTTACATTATATAGTCACTCAAATAACTGCCATATGCCAAACACTGTTCTGGTGACTGGGATATAGCCATGAATAAGACAAGCGAAGCTAATTTTTCACAAGGAGCTTAGATTCTAGTGTAAAGGGAAGCAGAATGTAAATAGACGAACAAATAAATAATCAGTAATAAAGTATTCTCAGCTAGTGATAAGCGCTGAGAAGAAAAGTTTGGGTGAGTCAGGTGGTTTTGGCCTAAACTTTCAGAAAAGGTTTCTCTGTAATGAGAAGGCACCAGCCCTGCAGAGTGCTGGCTGGGGACGCGTGTTCCCAGCCAGAGGGCTAGGTCGGGAATGCGTTTGGTGTGTTGTGATTACAGAGAAGTGGTCAGAGGGAGGAGACTGGCACAATGCCCAGCCAGGGTATGTTTCCTACATACTCTGGGCAGTGTTAGGCCTTTATGCTTCATTCTATGAGTAGTAATAAGCCCCTCTATTGGATGATTTAAATAAGAGAGTGATGTGAACTGATTTAGTTTAAAAAAAAAAAGTTACCAGTAGCGTAAATCTAATGAAAGATGTCAAAGCATTTATAACTTAAAATTATTTTAAATAAAGATACTGTCAGCATATTTCAGACTTGGGTTCCATGTGGGGATTTGGGGATTTGTTTTTTGTCTTCTCTACTTGCCTTTTATAGGTTATGTTTTTATTAAAGACAATTCATAGCCTACACTAGCTTTCTGCTCACTGTTCTACTGTTTCTGTGTATAGATTGCTGTGTGCCATGAACTCTACAACACCATCCGAGACTATAAGGATGAGCAGGGCAGACTCCTTTGTGAGCTCTTCATTAGGGCACCAAAGCGAAGGTGAGTGGGAGAAATTTGATCTTCAGTCCATGTTTAAAGTGTTTGGTAATTGAGTTTTCTTTTGAAAGTAATGGCTTAAAATGGTAATGGGGTTGGATTTGTTTTTATTATTAAGATGTATTGTAGCATATTAAAATTTTGTTTTAATTGTAAAGAAATACACATTTTAAATTTACATTCTTAACCATTTTAAGAGTATAGTTTAGTAAGTGCTAAGTATATTCACATTGTTGTGCAACAGATATCTAGAACTTTTTCGTACTGCAAAATTGAAACTGTACTCATTAAGCAATTCCCCATTTCCCCCTTTCCCAGGCAACCACTATTTATATTTTCTGCTTTGAATTTGACTAGATTTCTGATGAGTGGAATCACATAGTATGTGTCTTTTGTGACTGGCCTATTTATTTATCTGTCTTTAAAAATACCTAATTTGCCATTTTTCTCTTCCTTCCTTGGAAGTTGACTGACTTATTTCACTTAGTGTAATGTTCTCAAGATTCATCCATGCTGTAGCATGTAACAGGATTTTCTTCCTTTTGAAGACTGAATAATAGTCCATTGTATGAGTATGCCGTATTTTGTTTATCCATTCATTCATTGATAAACACTTGACTTGCTTCTACTTCTTGGCTATTGTGAATAGTGCTGCAGTGAACATGGGTGTGCAAATAAATACCTGTTTGAGATGCTGCTTTATGCTTTAGTTCTTTTCAATATACTGTATACCCAAAATTAGGATTGCTGGATTTATAATAATTTTGTTTTTAATTTTTTGAGCCATCACCGTACTGTTTTTTATAATTGCTGCACCATTTTACATTCCCACCAATAATGCACAAGAGTTCCAGTTTTTCCACATTTTCTCCACACTTGCAGTTTTGTAATAAGTTTTGAAATCAAAAAGTGTAAGTCCTCTGTGATGGTTAATTTGTGAATCAACTTGACAGTCTTCCAATTTTGTTCTTTGTTAAGATAGTTTTTACTATTTGGGGCTCTTTGAAATTCCATGTGAATTTCAGGATGGCTTTTTCTGTTTCTGCAAAAGTGCTGTTGAGATTTTAATAGGGATTGTGTTAAATCTATAGATTATTTTGGGTAGTAGTGGTGTCTTGATGTTAAGATTTCTAATCTATGAACATGAGATTTTCCATTGATTTGTCTTTAATTTCTTAAAGAATTGTTTAATTTTCAAGTGCTGGGGAGTGTGTAAGACTTTCACCTAATTGGTTTGGTTTATTCCTAAGTATTTCATGCTATTAATGAAATTTTTTTTTAATTTCCTTTTTGGATTGTTCATTGTTAGTGTATTAAAATGCAACTGATGCAACTGATGTTTATGTATGATGATTGTGCATCCTACAACTTTGCTGAATTTGCTTATTGTTTCTAACTTTGTGTGGACTCTTCAGAGTTTTCTGCGTGTAAGATCGTATCATCTGTGAACAGAGATAATTTTGCTTCTTCCTTTCCAATTTGGATGCCTTTTATTTCTTTTCATTGTCTTATTGTCCTGACTAGGACTTCCAGTACTATGTTGAAAACGGTGGTGAACACAAACATCCCTGTCTTGTTCCTGATCTTAGAGGAAAACCTTTCATTTCAGTCTTTCACCATCTTGAGTACCGGTATCATGTTAGCTGTGGGCTTTTCATATATGCCCTTTATTATTTTGAAGTAGTTTCCATCTATACCTAATTTGTTGAGTTATTATGAAAGGGGATTGAATTTTGTCAAATGTTTTTTCTATGTCAATTAAGATCATCATGAGATTATTTTCCTTCATTTTGTTAATATGATGCATTACTTTTATCAATTTCCATAAGTTGAACCATCCTTGCATTCCAGAAATAAATCCCACTTGGTCATGGTGAGTAATCCTTTCAATATGTGGCTGAATTCATTCTGCTATTATTTTGTTGAGGATATTTACATCAGTGTTCATAAGGAATATTGGTCTGTAGTTTTCTTGTAGTGTCTTTGTCTGGCTTTGGTGTTGGCATTGCTGGCCTCACAGAATAAGTAAGTTTTTCCTTCTACAATTTTTTTGGAAAAGCTTGAAAAGTATTAGTGTTAGTTCTTTAAATGTTAGATAGAATTCACCAGTGAAGCCATTAGATCCAGTGCTTTTCATTGCCAAGAGACTTTTGATTACTAATTGAAACTTCATACTACCCTGTTTCCCTGAAAATAAGACTGTGTCCTATACCCTGTTTCCCCGAAAATAAGACAGTGTCTTACCCTGTTTCCCCAAAAATAAGACAGTGTCTTATATTAATTTTTGCTCCCAAAGATTTGCTAGGTCTTATTTTCGGGGGGATGCTTTATACATATTTCAGGGAGAGGCAAAACTAAGTAGGTCTTATTTTCGGGGGATGTCTTTCGGGGAAACACGGTGGTTATAGGTCTATTCAGATTTTCTACTTTTCATAGTCAGTCTTGGTAGCTTGGAGGTTTCTAGAAATTTATCCAGGTCCTCTAGATTATCCAATTTATTGGCCTACAGTTGTTAGTAGCATTCTTTTATAACCCTTTTAATTTCTATATTGTTGATTGTAATGTCCCCTTGCATATCTGATTTTTATCTGTCTTTTTTTTCTTGGTTAATCTAGCTAAGGGTTTGTCATTTTTGTTGCCCTTTTCAAAAAACAAAAACAAAAAAACCTCTTAGCTTTGCTGTTTATTTTTTCCTATTGTTTTTCTATTTTCTACTTTATCTCTGCTTTATATATTATTTCTTCCTGCTAGCTTTGCGTTTAGTTTGTTCTTTCTCTAGTTCCTTGAGAGTAAAGCATATTTTAAAACATTCAGTAGCCTTTAAGATAGCATTGAAGTTATAACTATAATAGTTAGATTAATTTTTCAAAACATGAAGCGAAGCCACAATGATTATTTTCACTTTGCTTTCTTTCTTTTTCCCCCTTACTTTTGGGCTTGACTTTGGTGTTTCAGTGAAGCAGAACGAAGTGCTGGCCCCAACCATGCACCTTGCACACACCTCCATATGGAAACTATGTTCCCCTTGACTAGAACTTTCTTCTTCTCTTGCTGTCAAAATAACATCACTATTCCCTTAAAACCCTGGCAGTTGAAGTTATTTGTTTGGTAAACATACATGCATGTGGTAGACAGAATAATGGTTTCCAAATATGTTCATGTTCTCATCCTTGGAATCTGAATATGTTGGATTACATGGCAAAGAGAAATTGTTAATCATCTTTGAATTGAGGAGATTATCATTAATTATTCAGGTGGGCCCAATATAATTATAAGAATCCTGGAAGAGGGAAGCAGAGGAATAAGAGATTTAAAGATGCTACACTCTTACTCTGAAGATGGAAAAAGGGGCTATAAGCCAAGGAATACAAGTGGCCTCTAGAAGGCAAGGAAATGGATTCTTCCAGGGACCCTCCAGAAGAAATGCCAATACCTTGCCTTTTTAGACCAGTGAGACCCATTTTGGACTTCTGTAAAATAATAAGTTTGTGGTAATTTTTTTGGTAGCAGTTACAGGAAGCTAATACAATGAGTTAACTAAACATTCAGTGTGTATAATCTTTTGGCTTCCCCGGGCCACCTTGGAAGAATTGTCTTGGGCCACACGTAAAATACCCTAACACTGACAATAGCTAATGAGCTAAAGAAAAAAGGTCCCTCAAAATTCTCATAATGTCTTAAGAATTTGTGTTGGGCCTCATTCAAAGCTGTCCTAGACCGCAGTTTGGACATGACTGATTTAGATCAAGCTTGTCCAGCCCACGGGCCACATGCAGCCCAGGACAGCCACAGGCTCTACATGTCAGGCCTGGTGTTTCTCGCTTTTTTGGTTAAAACTTTTAGTTATACTTTGGCTATTCTGCATCCATATCATGACAGGGTGCCCTCATCTATTGTTGAAAGAGAAATGCTTTTATGAAGGCACATGTACGGTATCATCCTGTTTGTGTTTACTGTATATAGAAGTCTGGCAGAATACCACCAGTGCTTTTACCTGGATAAGTTTGTGTTTATCATTCTCATGTTTTTTTTTAATTGTTTGTTCATGTTTGGTTATGTCTTATGTCTTTTCATCTTTGGTAAGGGCCTTGTACCAAGGCCATTATGTTTCTCCTTTGTAGATTTAGTAATTGAAATTAGAGCAGTACAGTATATAAATTTACTAGGTACCGATAGTACTTGGCAGAAAACGTTCTGTGGTCACTAACTGAATAAAGGCAATCCATTTTAAGTTTATAAAGAGCTTTGAAACATCTGTTTTCAACTACTATTGAACACCATGAAAGGTAAATCAATTTTCATTTGCAGAAAATACTATTGACATGGTTTTAGCATTGGTGCCCTAGATCTTAAATATATCACATATAAAAGACCATCACAGATGTTAAGTTAGGTTTTCATATAACTAATGTATTTTGAACAGATCATGCATGTACATCTTGATTTTGTTACTCCCTTTTAGTTCTAGTAATGGCAGTAGGTGTATGTTTTGTCACTTGGAATGTTAGACATTACCACAGATAGTTTGGAATATAACTTTTTATAAGCTTTGGATTAATACTTTAAAAAAAAAATTATAACAGAAATCAACCAGACTACTATGAAGTGGTTTCTCAGCCCATTGACTTGATGAAAATCCAACAGAAACTAAAAATGGAAGAGTATGATGATGTTAATCTGCTGACTGCTGACTTCCAGCTGCTTTTTAACAATGCGAAGGCCTATTATAAGGTAAGAAAGCATCAAATTTGGAAGGCCTCCAATTTAATAATTGTCTGGCTTTTTCATATTTCTCAATCTAGTAGGTGAGTAGTGATTTCTTATTTGGTGGTTTGAATTTGCAATTCTCTTGTTAATAAAGAGACTGAACTTCATATGATTACGAGCCATTCTTTTTTCTTTTGTCTGCTCAAATCTTTTGCCTATTTCTTGGATGGTTTGTTATTTTCATATTTATTTCTAGAGATTTGTATATATTGTAGATACTAACCCTTTTTTTTTTTGGTTATGCATATTGCAAACATCTTCCACTGTGTTTTTTCACTTTGTATGGGTCTTTTGATGAACCAAAGATTTTTATTTTAATATATTCAAATTTATTGATCTTTAACTTTGTGGTTTATCCTTCCTTGTGTATTGTTTCAGAAATTCTCTATAAAAATATTCTTCTTTCAATTTTTCTTCTAAAAGTTTAATAGTTTTGTTATTTACATTGAAGCCTTTAATGCAGATGGGATTGCTTCCCCCTGACATAAGCAGCACCGGGAAATGGCTACCAGAGCTCTCCACATTTGTCTGGTGTCAGTGTTGTCATGGTTTCCGTGGGCTCATAGGTCTCCTTCTGGCCTTCTAATCTATTCCTTTTGTTTTGCCAGTTTATTCTTGGGCTCTTCTATTCCTGCATTAATTACATATGGCTTTATAATTCTTTATCTGTTAAGGAAAGCATGTCAGTTTTTCTCGGCCCTTTCTTTATTCATTTTTGGTCTTTCACATTTTAATATTAATGTGTTAAGTCAGCAAGCACAAAATTTTTTTGGAATTTTTATTGGAATTACATTGACTTTGTAGATTAGGGGTGTGCAACCTTTTGGCTTCCCTGGACCACATTGGAAAAGAATTGTCTTGGGCCACACATAAAATACACTTACACTAACACTAGATGATGAGCTAAAGAGAGGTCACAAAAGAATCACAATGTTTTAAGAATTTGTGTTGGGCCTCATTCAAAGCCATCCTGTGCTGCAGTTTGGACATACCTGCTATAGATCATATTCTGGAGAATTGACATAATTATGATATTGAGTATTTCAGTTTATGAATTTGGTATATCTTTAAGTCTTTAATGTATTTTAGCAAAGCTTTAAATATTTCTTCATAAAGATTCTGCAAAAATGTTTGATTTATTCTTAAGACTAAGTGTGTATATAAATTTTTTTTCTTTAATTGAAATATAATTCACAACTTTAAAGTGTAAAACTTAGGGGGCTTTAGTAAATTCACAACATGTGCAACCATCACCACTATCTTAACTCCAGAATAATTTTATTAACCCTAAAGAAAACTACCCATTAACAAGAACTCTCTGTTCCCCTCCTCCCAGGGACTTCTTGCAAACACTAAACTACTTTCTCTAATGATTTGCCTGTTCAGGACATTGCATATAAATGGAATCATACACTATATGGACTTTGGTAACTAACTTCTTTCACTGAGCATGTTGTCATAATGATATTCCATTATATGCATATACTACATTTTGTTTACCCATTTCCCAGTTAATGGACATTTGGATTATTTCTATTTTCAGCTATTATGAATAGTGCTGCTATGAATTTTGTGAATATAATGAGTGCTATTTATTGGTACAAAACTCTGCATGTGTCCATTAGACCTAGCTTGTTAATTATGCTTTTAAAATCTTTTATATCCTTACTGATTACCCTGCATAAACTGTCTGCTTAACAAATGAGATGTTTTTAAATCTCTTGCTCTGATAGTTTGTCTATTTCTACTTGATTGATTTTTTTGCTTTATGTATTTTTTTCCTTTAATTTAAAACTGTGCAAACAGAAACACACAAGTTTAAAATTATGTTGTCCTAGTAAATTGAATTTTTTGCATTATGTGGTAGCCTTTATTGCTAGTAATATCTTTTGTTTCAAGTATGTTTTATATGATAGTAATACAGTTATATCAGCTTTATTTTTGGTTACCTAGTTTTTATTCCATTTTTACTTTCAGCCTATTAAAATTCTTTTAATGCTGATGTATTTCTTGTAGACAGCATATAGAGGAATTTCTGTTAATCCAGTTGCTAATCTTTACCTTTTAGCTAGAGTATCACTTTACAGTTTTAGTAGTAAGCATTGTATTTGGATGTATTCCCACCATCTAAATTTTTACTTCCTAGTTATCTCACTTTATAATGTTTCTTTTGTTTTTCTGTCTGCCTTCTTTCAGTTTCACTTTGTTTTTTATTTATTCTCTCCTATTCCCTGTACAATTTGGAAGTTGTATGATCTGTTGATAATCTTTTAGTTTTTATCCAAGAAGTTTCCATATGCGTAATTATCAAAGTCAAAAGTTAATCTACATCTTAAAACTCCTAAACAATACAAAGACCTTAGAATAATTCAAATCTGATTCTCCTTTCTACTTATGCTACTGATGTTCTGTATTTTAGTTTTGTTATGGCAAATTTTTAATCCCATAAAATAATGTTACTGTTTTGTCAGTATTTATTTTTACTCCAACATACTACTTTCTTCTTTTACTGCTATTGAGAAATTATCTGTCAGTATAATTTTAATTCCTTTAAAGGTTATCTGTCTTCTTTCTGGCTAACTTCAGTATCTTCTTTTTGTCTTTTGTATTCTACAGTTTCACTGTGACATGTCTAGATGGGACTATCTTTTTACTCTGTATTTACATTGTATAAGTTGGGAGTTACTGGGTTTCCTAAATCTTTAGATTGATGTTTTTTATCACCTCTAGAAAGTTTTCAGCCATTATGTTTTTGCATATTGCCTTTGCCCCATTCAGATTGTAAACTGTTGGAAGTCAGACTGGAAATTACATTAGAACTCTTTCAGGTTTCCATTTCCCTTTAACCTTTCATAGCCTCTTTTTTGTGTCTGTGTTGCTTTTTAGTTAATTTCTTTTGCAATCTGCTCTGAAACAAATCTATTGGATTTTTACATTTTAATATTTCTATTTATTTTGAGTTTTGGAAGTTTCTTTTTTAGGGTTTTCTGTGCTTTGCTTATATCTTTAATCCCATTATTTCTTCAGACAAATTCAACATACTTTTTAAAAAAATTTATGGCAGATAATTCCAATATCTAAAGTGCTTGCATGTCTGATTTTTTGTTTCTCTGCTTGCTTTCTCTGTGATTCTTTCATTTTTATGTGTTTCATGAGTTTTTAACCAGTAGCCCATGTTTCTTGGAACTTTGTCCCTAGAAATTCTTTGAGGCTTAGATTGAAGTTGGGTAAATCCAGAGAAGAGATTTGTTGCTTATTCCAGGCACCTGACCTATTTTTGTTAGGGCTAGCTTATGATGAAGAGTTCCCAGAGAAAATTCATCCTGCACCTCTCCTTTCACTGTAATGCCATGGTTTGAGATAGGCATGGGTTGAGCTGGGTAGAAGTTGAGGTATGTAGTCTTCCTTGTTCCTGGGCAGTGCAAAAGCAGAATTGTTTTGAATTCCCACTTATACTACAGCCATGGCCTTTGGAGTCCCAGCTTCTGGTGGAACTTGGCCTTTATCTCTTTTCCTTGCATCTTCAAGGAGTCTTGAAAACTAAAGCTGGGGTTTATCTTGTCTTGTAAATACCATCAAGGTGAACATTGACTTCAATGTTCTGCTTGCTCATCGGGTTCTCTGCTTTTACTCCATTCTTTTAGCAACATTGTTTACTTCTTATTGGCAGCAAATGGATGTATTTTTAAAGCTTTATTGCTGTTTTGCTTTTTAACATGCATCCAGCTTTGGTGTTTCAGTTAAGAGTTCATTTCGCTACAGGAAAAGAAATCTTCAAATAAGGTATTAAATACTTTTAGAAATAGAAATGATTTCAGAACAGTTGTCATTAGCTTCTACCCTTTTGACTTATATTCTTTATTTATTGTTTAAACTTAAGTATAGTTAGTATACAATATTATATTAGTTATATTAGTTTCAAGTGTATAATATAGTGACTTGATATCTCTATACCTTACAATATGACCACCCCATTAGTAATCATCTGTCACTGTGCAAACTTAGCATATTACTGACTTTATTCCTCTTCACCTTTTCATCCATCTTCCCACCCTTTACCATCCCTTTGGTCTCTGTTGCTATGAGTCTGATTTTGTTCTGTTTATTCATTTGTGTGGGGTTTTTTTTAGATTTTATATATAAATGAAACCATATGGTATTTGTCTTTCTCTGACTCACTTCACTTAGCATAGTACCCTCTAGGTCCATCCATGTTATTGCAAATAGCTAAAAAAAAAAGTCATTCTTTTTTATAACTACATAATATTCCATGGTGTGTGTATCTACACACCACATTTCTTTCCATTCATCTATCGACGGACATGTGGGTTGCTTCCATATGTTTAGTGTAAATAATACTGTGGTGAAATAGGGTTGCATATATCTTTTCAAATTAGCGTTTTCATTTTCTTTGGATAAATACACAGAGGTGGAATTGCTGGGTCATATGATAGATGTATCTTAAGTTTTTAAAGCAATCTCCATACTATTTATCATAGTGGCTGTGCCAGGTCTTATCCTTTAAATTGTCTTTCTTAGTAATAATTAGTCTTAATTTAGCAAATCGTTTATCTTCCACCTCAAGTGTCTTTCTGTAATGAGATAGGACATAAATAAATTAGGTTTCAGAATGCCTTTAAAACACACTTAGTTCTGAAGAAGAAAAATTGAAGCTCATGTATCTTTTAACCATAAGGATTTTAAAATTTGTAATAGAGTTTTCAAAGTTATGTCTTAGAATACCAGTCTCTGCTGGAACAGGATGCTGATTTACAATAAAATACTAAAGTGATATTTTTTCTCTTCTTTTTGATAATGTACAGCCAGATTCTCCTGAATATAAAGCTGCTTGCAAACTCTGGGATCTGTACCTTCGAACAAGAAATGAATTTGTTCAGAAAGGGGAAGCAGATGACGAAGATGATGATGAAGATGGACAAGACAATCAAGGCACTGAAGGAGTAAGTATGCAGCTAGAACAGGTGATAAATGGGCTGTTGGGAAGAGTACAAGGCTCCTGTGATTTCTTCTGGGCTTCTATGGACAGTTGGGCTTTCTATATAGTTGTGTTAGTAACTGGGAACGCAACAGGGTATATAGCCATAGAGCCCTACTAAATTACAGGAGATCATACAACATTCTGGACAATGTGTCCTGTGTGTGAATTGTTTTTATGAATTGTTCTGACGTTAATATATATTTCCTGCTCAGTTTTAAAGAGAATCTTCATGTTATCAAGGACTGATCCAATATTCCTAGATTGGGGTATCATATAAGAGTAGGTAGTGTTGTGATTAAAAGTTAGAGGGTTAGGGGAAGCCGGGGTGGCTCAGTGGGTTAAGCGCTCACTTTGCAGCCCCAGGGACCAGGGATCAAATCCCGGCCCTGGCCCGTGCAGAACCATATGCTGAACTGGGAGCTCCCTCAGTTCAGTTCTCTCTCTGTCTCTCTCTCTCTCTCTCTTTCTCTCTGTCAAAAATAAAAATAAATAAACATTTAAAAAGTTAGAGGGTCAATGGAATCACCTTACTTTTTTTTGTAGGTTAGACTGAGTACTGTTTCTAGACTATGCCAGATGTGTTCCTGCCTCTTGCGTTTTGCAATTGCTCTTCTGCTTAGAATGTGTTCCTTTGGCTCTTCCTGTTACTGGCTCTTTTTCATTATTCTGACATAAGTTAAAATAATGTCCACTGGGAGAGGACTTTCCTGAGTTCCCTACCTAAATTATTTGCTTCTCTCCTCCTTTCTCCTTTGAAGATTTTATGATCTTCAGTTTTTACCACTATATGTGAAATAACTTGTTTATTAGATTACATGTTTACCTTCTGTCTTCCCCCAGGTAGAATGATAATCCACAAAAGATACCACCTTGTTCACCTATTCCTGGCATCTAGACAGTGCCTGATTTGTAGGTACTGACAGATTCTTACCGAAAGAGCTCATGTTTAAAAAGAGGAAAGAGAATAATAAATGGAATTATATCTTTCTTCTGTGGCTAAATAGTAAGGCACCCAAAACAGAGCATAGCCCTTTCTTTCCCGAATTACCTAGCTAGGCCTTTTGCTGAAACTTCAACACAGAAAGAAGCAATGGTTGGTGAATTTTTCAAAACATCATTTCTTTCTAGAGTCTCGAAAATATGCTTCTTAGGTACTTGTCAGTGTCTTTCTAGAAAGTAAATGATTGGGATTGTGTAGAAGGCATTAACTGGGGATTCCCTGGTTAATTTTACTCTCTGATGTTAATGCAGGAGCAGCAACTTAACCCCTACTTTCTTGGGCACAGCATTCACTATCTGCAGGGGATTCAGGCTGTAGGTTTCTAGGGTTCTAGTCAAAAATGAAAATGCCTGTGTTTAGGAGTTGCCTGAGTTTGTTTCGGTAAGAAATTGGAAGGATCTTGCACATTCATATTTATACCTTCCAAGGTTCTTTCTAGCCCTAAGGTCCTTGTAAAGAGAGAGGGAATTTTCAGGTTTTTCATTTTCATTTTCGTTTTTTATTTTATTTTATTTATTTACTTTTTAAAGATGTATTTTATTGTTTGAAAGAAGGTGAGAGAGAGAGAGGAGGAAGGAGGGCCCAGAGCACTCTCCACAGGTTGTACATCGTTAGTTGTGACATAGTTTCATTCCGTACAGGTGGGTGTGGGGCTGCATGGAGTGGAAGCTGAACTGGGGCCCTCCTGCATGGGAGGCGAGAACCTTCACCACCATCCTGGTGGTTACTAGTTGCACTGCAGTTCAGCATATGAGTTTGCATAGGCCAGGGCCAGGATTCAATCCCCGGACCTTGCAGTTGCAAGGCAATCACTGAACCTGCTGAGCTATCTCCCAGCATCCCCTCAGGCTTCTGATTTTTAAATTAAATGATTTCCTTGGGGTTTTCATAATTGTGGGAATAGGTTATGTGAATGCATTCACATACACTGCTCCCTTTTTTACTTGCAACAGGTATTTTCAAAGTAGCTGGTAGGATTGAGAGGAGAGGAATCTTGGCTATAGACTATAACTCTTCTCTGGTACCATGTTTTAGTCAGGAAGTAAATAACTAAAACTTGGGTATTTTAGTCTGCTTTCATCAGTGTTTTATGTTGGTTCTCTAAACTTACATGGTTGAGGACTCTCAGCTAATCCCATGTCTTATATGTTAAATATGTGTTGAGTGTCTGTTTTTGCCAGACACTGTGCTAGACCCAAGAGATGTTAGTGTCCTCTCGGTGGAGTTAATGTTGGACTTTAATATTGAGGTTATACTAAATAAAAAGATCTTCTGTTGGATTTGGACAAAAACACTTGTGTTTTAATGATTTAAACCAGAAATAACTATTAATATTTATTTTATATGCACAAAACATGGT
>PVKE010022891.1:0-25169 GCA_004027555.1 Craseonycteris thonglongyai
GAGAGAGAGAGAGAGAGAGAGAGAGAGAGAGAGAGAGAGAGAAGGGGGAGGGCCCAGAACAGTCTCCATAGCTGTACATCATTAGTTGTGACATGATTTCATTCCACACAGGTGGATGTGGGGCCGTACAGGGTAGGAACTGAACTGGGGGCCTCCCACATGGGAGGAGAGAACCTTCACAGCCATCCCGCCAGTTACCAATTGAGCCACAGTTCAGCATATGGATTTGCATGGGCCGGGGTCAGGATTCAATCCTTGGACCTCGAGGTTACAAGTCAAGCACTCACCCTGCTGAACTATACCGACATCCCTGGAATTTTGGTTATTCTTTACATTACCAAATCTTTCTCTAGAATGTGATTTCTTTAGACTGTGTCCTTTTCATATAAAAAGCTACATGGAGAAGCAGGATGCAAACCAAATAGTATGTGAGCAATAAGTGATTATTCAGTGAAGAAGGTGACTCACATCCCAAACTTATCTTTTTGTGACCCAAGCCTCTGGGGAATTCCTCATGTTCCAGAAGTCAAACCGGGCTTTGGAACTTAGAACCTGATGCAAAATACCAAGGTGTTCCTAACTCTAGACCTGCTTTTTTGGAACTTAGAACCTGATGCAAAATACCAAGGTGTTCCTAACTCTAGACCTGCTTTTTTTTTTTAATTGTTAAATTTATTGGAGTGACATTGGTTAGCAAAACTCACATAGGTTCCATGTGTACAATTCTACCACCCAGAATCAGTTCTCCCTCCATCACCATATGTTTGATTCCCCCTCCCCCCTCCCCTATCCCTCTTCCCGCCTTACCCTCTGGGAACTGCTAAACTCTTGACTGTGTCCATGAGGTTTTGTTTCTTTCTTGCTTTCAGTTTTATTTTTCACATATGAGTGAAGTCATATGGTTCTTGGTTTTTTCTGTCTGGCTTATTTCACTTTGTACGATGATCTCAAGGTCCATCCATGTTGTCGTAAATGGCTGTATTTCATCTTTTCTTTTGTCTGAGCAACATTCCTTCTACCACTAATATAAAATGGCTTCTGACTATGGTGAAATGTCTGTGTTTAGCACACGGGTCATTATAATTGCTACTGTCATGAAAGTATCATGAGGTGGCAGCCTACCTTCTACTAACAGAACATGTCGTTTGGTTTTGGAATATCTTCTTAGTAAGAAAGGGCACAACAGAAGAAATATTCATAAGAATTAATACGGAGGTTTAACCTGTAAGACTGCCACAAGAAAATTGGAATTTCACCAAATCTCTCTTTATCTTAGTGTTACCACTTGGTAGGAGGGAGAAAAAGAATATTTTGACATGCAGTAGTTGCTTCAATTACATCCTGACAGGATAAATTGCTATTCTTTGCTGAAATAATAAAAACAGCATTTTGATGTGGAACTCATCTGATAAGAATGTCTATAGCTGTGGTCCATGTCCCTTCAGGAGCTTTATTTATTTGTTATTTTTAACAATTAATAATATAAAATGTATTTTTCATTTCAAAACTAGAGGGTTTGTAATGGATTTGTATAAATATAATTTTTATTGTATATCAGAATGAAGAATATATTCTTATTAAATCAGCAGGTGGAAATAAAGAAATCTCAACTTAATTAAGATGATGTTAAACTTGATGTACTTAAAGACACATGTGAGCTTTTCAATATAAACTACCTTTTAGGGGTCTCTAAGTTGTGGGTGAAGTCTTCATAGACTGGAAATTTTAATAAAGACACAAATCCATTTAGGTTATTCCTGAGAGAGAAGATTAAAGTTAAGAGAAAAGGATTTATAAGATTTATTTTTTGTGCACTATTTAAAATGTCTTTTTGGACGATGCCGGGATGGCTCAGTGGGTTAAGTGCTTGCCTTCAGCCCCAGGGACCGAGGATCAAATCCCGGCCCTGGCCTGTGTAGACTCATATGCTGAACTTGGGTGTACTTCCCATGTGGGAGTCCCCGAGTTTGGTTCTTGCCCCCTGGTTCAACCACTGGTTTGTGGGGGTGGAGGGAGCTTCCCATGTGGGAGGCCTCCAGCACAGTTCCCTCCTCCCATGGCCCCTACCCCTGTGTGGGACAAAATCATATCAAAAACTGATGATGTACAACTATGGAGACTGCTCTGGGCCCTCCCTTTTCTCTATGTCTCTTTCTGTCTCTGTCTCTGTCAAAACAATAAAAATAAATCCTTTAAAAATAAATAAAATGTCTTTTTGACATGCAGTGCACTTAACATAATTCTGAGAGGACGCATTTTAGCATCTTGAGGTCCAGTACCATTGGTTTTGTGAAGCACCATGGAGATTCTGTTCGCTTTTCCTCATCTCTACCATTATAATTTTGCTTAAAGCATTTTCACTTCCTGTTGAGCTCCCAAAATGGCCTTTTGACAGCTTCCTCTCTGTTTCTTCTTATTCCTCATACAAGCCCTTCACAGGCTAAAACATTGAACTGAGGACTTGTATGTCACCAATTTTCTCCCAACCCTTCAACAATTCCTTATGGTACTAAGATCAAAATCTTTAATTCAACGCACAATGACTCTCATGATTTATCCACATGTCCAGGTTCTCACTCTGACTTATGCAGCTCTAAAGGCAAAACTCCTCATACATGTCTCCCATTTGTAAACTCTTTTTTTAATTAGTTTTATTTTATTGTTTGAGAGAAGATGAGAGAGAGAGAAGGGGGAGGGCCCAGAGCAGTCTCCATAGTTGTACATCATTAGTTGTGACATAGTATCACTCTACACAGGTGGCTGTGGGGCTGTGCAGGGTGGGAACTGAACCAGGGGCCTCCCACATAGGAGGTGAGAACTGTCACTGATGAGCCAGCCGGCAGTTATCAGTTGTGCTGCAGTTCAGCATATGGGTTTGCAGGACTGGGAATTGAACCCTGGACCCGGTGATTGCAAGGCCAGCGCTCAAATACTGAGCTCTCCTAGTGTCCACACAAACTCTTTTGTGTTGCGCTTCTCCCCACTCACTACTTTTAGCCATACTGGCTTTGATTATTTGTTGCTTAAATACAAGTTCATTTCCACATTAGAGTTTTTAAATCGCTCTTTCCTCTGCCTGGAATATTCTTCCCTCAGAACTTCACTTGGCTGGCCCATTTTGGCAGTCAAAACACAGTTAAATGTTATTGTTTTAGAGAAAGTTTTTTCTGCCAGAAAAATCTAACATCGTACTTCTAACCTCAGTCTCTCTCTGTGACATGTTACAGTATTGGTTTGGTTTTTTTTTAAAGAAAAAATATACTTGTTTCTATCTTAAAATTATGATCTTCCTCCCTTTCATTCTCATTGCCCCCACATTGTTCTTTCTTTTATGTTTATTGTTCTCCCTACTTATTGTAAACTTTATGAGAAAAAAAATCTATCTATCTATCTATTGATCATCTCTATCATGTCTATCTATCAATCTATTTATCATCTCTATCATCTCTATCTATCTATTCATCCATCCATCCATCCACCACCTATCTATCTATCTATCCATCTATCTGTCTATTTATCATCTCTATCATCTCTATCTATCTATTCATCCATCCATCCATCATCTATCTGTCTATCTATCTATCTATCTATCTACCTATCTATCTATTTATCTATCATCTATGTATTTCCATAGTAGGTATGCTGTAAGTACTTGTTAAATGTATACGAAGGGAAGTCAGTATATTGAGGTATTGCTAAAGGAACTACAGCCTTTTTTCTTCTCATGCATTTGCCCTGAGTAAAGCAGGTTATACAGACAGCCTATCTACATTAGATGTGATTTCACTTTATGGTGACTAATACTACAAAAAAAAAAAAAAATCTCTTTAACAAATAATGGTATCAGATTTAAGGTATTGACTAATTTATGAAAAGAAGATCAACCTTATACCAATATTTTCATAGAACAGAAATGAAAGGCATTTAAGTAGCTAGACTCCAGGCTTTATATCTCATTAACTTTCCAGCATCTCTTATCTCATTTTATGTTCAGCCAAGCAAATTGTGGTACATTTTTGAAATAATTAAGGACTGATAGAGCAAGGTGCCATTATTAATCTGTTAAGGCATAAATAAGATAAAATTATGATTTTATTAAGAATAATTCATCAAAGATCTCAAATAAGGTTGTACCAAAGACTTTTTAAAAGTGATTTTTAGGATAAGTTTAAGGATGAAGCATTGGAAAAGTGACTACTTTTCTGTTGAATCCTCTGCTGATGGGCTCCCTGAAGTCCTGACTATGGAAGATGGCTGTGAGTGGAATGGAAACTGAAAAAAGCTTGATGGCTGAAGGTTTTGGGGGACCCCGGCTACACCATTTTACTGGCTATATGATGTAAAGCATATTTGTCTACCTCTGTGAGCTTGAGTTTTGTAACCTGTAATTGGGCATAATAAAAGGCCGTATGGGTTGCTGGTAAGAATTAAAGAGAGTGCATGTAGACCAAATTTGACGAGCTGTTAAATATAGACCAAAGCTAGTCATAATTATTTTAAAAACCTTTTTTTGTCTCATCTTGAAGGTTCCCATGTAATTGGAAGAAACTGTGCTGGGAGTGAAGTTTTTTATAGATACTGAAATTTCATAAGTGCAGTGAGAGTCGCTATTGGCCTTGAGCTCAGCACTGCTACTAGCAAGATCAAATGCAGGTGTCACAAACCAAGGGACAGCATTCGTGAGAACACAAGCCTGTGGACCAAACAATTACTTTTTCCTAGCTTGGACTGTACATGCACAGACCGATGCACAGGCATGTTTGCTAATGTCTTCTCTCTGACTCCACTATCCTGGCTATTTACGGCTAAGGAAATCCTATCACACAGCTTGTAATAATATGTGATTATTTAGATGGTTACAATTATTGGTCAGTGAAGATATCAAGGAAGTCAATGCCTCCAGACAGAAGAAAGAAAGGAAGGAAAGAAGGAAGGAAGGAAGGAAGGAAGGAAGGAAGGAAGGAGAGGTAGGGAGGAAAGAAGGAAGAAGAAAGAGAGAGAAAAATAGGAATGAAGGAAGGAAGGAAGAAAGAAAGAAAGGAAGGAAGGAAGTTAGTTTAGATTTTGGATTGGCATATACCAAATAGGAGAAGAGTTACTCCTGCAAAGAAATCCCAAGTTCTTGTTCTGCAGGGTTCTTTCTGGTTTTTTTTCAGTGCATATGTTCAGTGAAAACTCTTGCATATTTCACTTAATAGGATTAATTATCAGCCTTCCACTAATTATAATCAATGTCTCCTTAGGTGATTGTGTAAATCGACTTTGGCGATCCACACACAGAGGTGTATTCTGTAGAAGAATGGGGCCGTGCGCTACAAAGTACAGGAAGGAGCATGAAGGGCATGAACACCGAAGGAAAGATTCTAGGGCTCTAATACATTGCGCTTTTGTTATGCGTGTTGTGTATGTCTAACTGCCGGCTGTGCTGCTAAATGTATTACATTGTCCATCTGAGTAATGATCCCTTAATGCAAACCTTATGACAGTAGGCACTTCCACCGAAAATTACTTCTAACACATGTAACTATTTCCCTCCTCTCTTGATAGATATTGCTCTTCTAAGTTCTTGTTAAATAGCTTATGCTTTAGAAGAGAAACGTCCTCCAAATTGGTCTTTTATATGCAAAACAAATGAAAAAAAGCCTTTCCCCAAAGCATCTCGCCCTAAATGTACCAATTCAGGCTTTCTTCATTTATGGAGCTGATTTGTAACTTTTACTTACACGTAATGGTTAGGTTATGTGTTCCTGCATGAAGAAATCAGTGTTTACAAGCCACCAATGACACTGAGATAGCCATCTTTTAAAATTACGCGATGCTTCGTTAGAGTCGGACTCTATAATCTGCAACCAATTTGTGTTGGTTTTTTGCATAGAAAAAAAGATCTCACATCCTCTCTTCGGCCAGGACTCAGCTGAAGGTTTGTCGTGGTTTCGCGAGCCCCATGCAATTAGGCAGCACGTGAATGTGGGCCACATGCGTTTATTGCTCTTCCTAGCATGTGTTACTTTGATGTGTGAGGTCGGAAGACTCACTCTTTTCTAGGCAGCCTTCCTCCTGGGTCTTTATACTGCTTAGCAGTGGAGTCCAGACTTTGAAACACAGCCTAATTTAGAGGCAGCTGCTGCAGCTGCTGCTGTCATTTCAGATGAGATTTTTTTTCCCCCTTTGATGTCAGCTTAGAACCTTGGGTGTCGTATCAGGAGAGGAATGGCTGTGATTCACAAAATAGAAAGCACACCGTTTAAGCTTTTGTTTTAGCCTTTATGTTGAATTTCAACACCTCCTAGGTGACCAAACAATTGTACTGAACCAAAACGTATGCAATACTGTATATTGTTAATTGAAAGACAAGCGTGAACAAATGCTATGGAACTCTGTTTGTATTCACTCATGAGCCGTGCAATATCTAAGAGACAATGATGATAACCTACGTGAGATGTAAATGAGGTGGCTTCTTGTTTGCTCCTCTGTCCTCTCTCAATCTGATCAACGTGCCACAGGGTTTTTCCTTCCGAATGTTCGTCTGACTCATCTCTATAGCATGTCAAGTAACTGATGTGACTTTGCTCTTGCTGAACTACACTATGCTTCCCCTTTGCAGACCGCTTGCTGAATCCTTGCGGCAAGGCCAATCATGGACCTGTTTCATCTTCCTCTTCGCTAATTGAAAACAACAACAACAAAATAAAACAGTGAGTCTGACGAACTGTAACTGGACTGGCTTTCTAAATTACGGGTCACGTTGGCCTCTCTCAACCATCCGTTACTTGATATGAAGAATAAGTTTAAAGCATAAAAGAGGTGGGAGTTTGGAAGTCAGATGCTAGTGGAGCATTAGGACCCTGTGGCTAGGCCTCTCCAGCTAACGCAAGACCAAAGAGGGACGCAGAATTCCTCTCTCTACTTGCCCTGTTGACAAGATGCATTTATCATTGAGGGATCTCAGAACAGCATATATATATATATATATATATATATATATATATATATATATATATATACATATATACATACATACATACATATACACCACACAAAGACAACATATATATATATATATATAGGCAGGTGTTGTCTTTGTGTGGTATCATTTCACCTCCACTTACAGAGAAAAATTAGCAGTAACTATTTTTTATGGTATATTAGCAATAAAGTCTAAATTCTAGTTACTCCAAAAACTTTTGTGAAGGTGTCCTTCTTTCCCTTCTTCCTCTCCTTCCTTCTCCTTCTTCTTCTTTCTTTTCTGTCTACAGATTGTTATAGTAGTCTAGGAAAAGATCTCTCAGGCTGTGACCATGGTGATAAACTTTCTCTGAGAGCAAAAACTGTATGTATGTATTGTACGTAAAAGCAAACCAAAACTGAAAAAATAAACATTGGTGAGTGTTTACTCTAGTCTTATTTTGACATAAAACATTAGAAATAGTGTATGTTTCATAAGAGAGAATTGGTTAAGTAATTGTTGCACAGCCACTCAATGGAATACTATGCAGCCACGAAGAGTCTTTAACAATATTGCCCAATCATATAGGAAAATATCATAGCAAATTTAGAAGAAATAATAAAGGAAACATCAAATGATAATCAGTCTTGGTTGAGAGGACTACTGAGTCTTTCCATATTTCTGTATAATAAAACATTTTTATTTAGAGCAATGATTTATAATTTTTATAAAATAATAATGTAAAATTATTTAAAATATCTATGTGACCCATTATGTACAATGTACTGCACTTATATAAATAGAATTTGTTCATTAGCTGTGTTTTGTAACTTGTTAAAAACATAAATTCAATCTCATTTAATTCTTTAGATTTATCATGAACATAAAACATTCTTATTTTCTTCTACTATTTTTGGATATTTTTCCAATTACAGAATTTTAACTTTTATGTATTTACTTAGATTATGCCAAGTATTTTGGTACCATACAGGGAAGTATTGTAATGTGACTTCATTTTATCTTTACATATTTTCAAATTTGTGTGTTTAATTTTCTAAGTATGTCTGAATTTGCCAATAAGAGTAGCTATGATTCCTTGACTTTCATAAAAACATCCTTAAAAATGGTTTATTATTATAAATGGTTTATTATTGTAAAATTATTTTCAACAACAAATTATAGCTAAATAATGATACTGAAATCACACGTTTATCCTGAATTCATGTTAAATTTGAATAGGCCTGCATTGTTCAGTAGTGTAGCCTGTAAACACATATGACTAGTTGAATTTTAATTAATTAAAATGACATAAAATAAAAAATTCAGGCCTTCAGTCACATTAGCCCCATTTCAGCTGCTATGTAGCCACATGTGGCTTGTGGTTATGGTATTGGACAAGGTAGGTATGGAGTATGTCCATCCTCACAAAAGTTCCATTAGAAAGTGGAAAGTGCTGAAATAGACACTATGACTAATGAGTGTTCTGCTCCTAATTGTATCTTTTATTGCATGTTTAGCTACAGTAGCAAATTTCCAGGTGATTATCTCAACTTTCTTTTTTAATTTTGCCATTATGTAAAGATACTTTTGAGAAAGAAAGAGGAAAAAAAAACCCAAAAAGACCATCTCTTTCAGCATAGTTTGATTGCCATGTGTGTTTATGTGACAAAAGGAAGTTGTATGATTGAACAAGACTCGGTACTAAAATAAAATCCTTTGTTCTTACAATATTGCCCCCCCCCAAAAAAAAACCCAGATGTTTCTTTCTTTCTACTTTAACACAAGCAATAAGACACAGGGGCTTGTGCAAATAGAAAGTGTGGGAAAAAACCGGAGGCACCCAGCCACTTAAAATAAAGGGTGAAAGAAGGTTGTTCCAGAATCAGGAGAGAAGAGAAATCCCACTATGCAAATACTGCTTGAAGTGAAAAATAAAATAAAATAGTGGAATAAGCATGACAACCATCTTTTAGGGTATGATTTAGAACCTATGGCAGATTAGAGGTCTTTTTCTAAAGAGTAACTGTGCTGAGTACTGTTGAATGAATTTCAGATCAAAGTAGAGGTCAGAGATGAATTTTTATAAAAAGAATACTTTTATTTAAACCATAAACACAATAATTCCCAATATAAAAACTAGAGGAAACACAGAAAGGCATAAAAAGGAAATCAAAGTCTGCATTATATTTTCACTTAGCTATATCATTGCATAAAAAAGAAATACTTTATTTTTATAAGAATCATTCTCTACTCTAAAAAAATTCTCATTTAATATTATACCATAAGTGCTTATCAAAATAAAGTTAATCAAATGTAATCTTTTTAAGATTTATTTTTATTGTTTTTGACAGAGAGAGAGACAGACAGAGACAGAGAGAAGAGGGTGGGAGGCCCAGAACAGTCTCCATAGTTGCACATTGTTGGTTTTCTACATAGTTTCATTCCACAGGTGGGCGTGGGGCTGAGCAGGGCAGGAACTAGCTTGGGGGCCTCCCACATGGAGCTCGCCCTGGTGACAACTGAATTGGGGGCCTCCCACATGGGAAGCACACCCCAGTTCAGCATATGGGTCCGCACAGGTGGGGGTTGGGATTCGATGCTTGGACCCCCGGGGACTTCAAGAGAGTGCTCAACCCGCTGAGCCATTCTGGCTTCCCCTAACTGTAATCTTAATTATGTCACTGATGTGTGGAATTTTTTTAACTGGCCTGTCACTTTGGAATAATTAGGCTATTTTGAATATTGTTATTTAAATAATGCTGCTCTAAAGTTTATTTGCTTGAACCTTTGTCCACATCTGTCATTATTTATTAGGCTAGGTTTCTAAAAATGGAATTACTAGATTATAGAATACAAATTTGTCTCTTCTTCTTGATGAATTTCTTTACAAACATGTGGTGATGATGCTAAACCCTGCTAGCAGTGAATATAAATGTGTTTTTCATAATATACCATTATTAGAACAAAAAATAAAGGAGTAGCATTACTAAAGTTGAAAATCATTCAGTATAAATTTGTATTCATTCATGATAGTAAATTCCAAAGATGCTTTTAAAATTCATTTTTAAAGATGATAAAGCATCATATACTGAATTTTACTTCTTCAAAGGATAAAGTATTATTACTGAAATGGAAACCATTTCCCTTCATATATATTAGTTCAAATTTCTTAGAAGTATAGAATCATATCAGTTAAATAATGGTGATAGCATTGTTTGTATTTTTTTCTCCAGCTTTTTTGAGGTATGATTGACAACTAGAAGTTGTACAAATGTAGGGATTATAGTCAGTGGTAAGGTGTCAGGTGGGTAGTAGACTTGTTTGGCTACCACTCGTGAGGTGTGTAAATGTTTACTCACTGTTGTTTTGTAGACCTGAGGCTAATAAAAATACACATTTGGGTTGTATAACTTGATGTTTTCATATACATATACATTGTGAAATGATTACCAAAATCAAGTTAATTAACGTATCTATTGCCTCACATTGTTATTCTTATTTTTAGTGATGAGAATACTTGAGATCTTCAATCTTAGCAAATGTCAAGTATACATTATTATTATTATATTATTAGCTATAGTCACTGTGTTATACATTAGGACTCCAGAACTTATTTATAAGTGAAAGTTTCTTCCCTCTGCTAGCATCTTGACCCCAAATCCCTGGTCACCACCTGTCTACCCTCTGTTACTATGAGTTCAACTTTTTTCTCTGCTTCCATAAATAAGTAAAATCATACAGTATTTGTCTTTCTATGTCTGACTAATTTTATTTAGCATAATGTCTTTCAGTTTCCTCCATGTCACAAATAATACAATTTTTTTCTTTTTTAAGGCTGAATAATATTTCATTGTATATACATACCATGATTTTTTTTAATCGCTCATCATCTGTCAACAAACACTTAGGCTATTTCCATATCTGGACTACTCTGAATAATACACAGTGAATATGAGATGGCAAATATCTCTCTGAGATATTAATTTCATTTCTTTGGGGTCTATAACCTTAAGTGGGATTGCTGGATCACATGGTAGTTCCTGTTTTAATTTTTAGAGGATCCTCTATACTGTTTTCCATAGTACTGTGTAAACCTACATTCTCACCAACAGTGTACAAGGGGTTCTCTTTTGGGTCTATAACTGAAAGTGGGATTGCTGGATCACATGGTAGTTCTAGTTTTAATTTTTACAGGATCCTCTGTACTGTTTTCCATATTACTGTGTAAACCCACATTCTCACCAACAGTGTACAAGGGCTTCTCTTTTCTTCACATCCTCACCAACACTAGTTACCTTTTGTCTTTTTTATAATGAGCCATCCTAACAGATGTAAGGTGAAATCTCATTGTGGTTTGAATTTGCATTTTTCTGATGATTAGTGATGTTGAGCATATTTTTATATCCATTTTGGCCATCTGCATGTGTTTTTTGGGGAAAAAATGTCTATTCAAGCACTTTGCCCATTTTTAATCAGGATATTTATTTATTTATTTATTTATTTGCTATAGCATGTATGAGTTCTGGATGGTAACCCTTTGACTGACATATAGTTTGTTGTGAAGAACCTTTTTAGCTTGAGATGTCGTCTCACCTGTTTGTTTTTCCTTTTCTTTCCTGTTCTTTTGATGTTAACTCCAAAAAGTCATTGCCAAAACCAATGCCAAGAAAAATTTCCCCTCTTTTTTCATCTTGGAGTTTTCCATATTTTCAGGTTTTTTATATATGTCCTAATCCACATCGAGTTGATTTTTTCTGTATAGTGTTAAAAGTCCAATTTCATTCTTTTGAATGTGGATATTCAATTTTCCCAACACCAGTCATTGATGAGGCTATCCTTTCTCCACTGTGTATTTATGGCAACTTCGTTGGCCATTAGTTGGCCAACATATATTATACATGCATTTGTTTCTGGTCTAAGTATTTGTATTTATGCCAGTACAATACTATGGGGTTTGGAGATGCTGGGACAGCTCAGCAGGTTGAGAGCTCCCTTTGCAACCCCGTGTCCAAGGATCAAATCCTGGTCCCGGCCTGTGTGGACTCACATGCTAATATTGGGTCTGGCCCCCAATTTGGTTCTTGCCAGAGTGAGCTACCCATGTGAGAGGCCCCCGGCCGGGTTCTTGCCCTGTGTGGCCCCCCGCCCACCTGTGGAGTGAAACTCTGTCAAAGGCTGATGATGTACAACTATGAAGACTGCTCTGGGCCCTCCCCTTTGTCTTTGTCTCTCTCTGTCTCTGTTTCTCTCTCTGTCAAAAACAATAAAATAAACCTAAAAAAAATGTGGATTGCTATAGCTTTGTAATATAATTTGAAATTGATCTTGAGTTTTTGAAAATGAAATGTAATAAACTATGGGAAATTTTTTGAAAACTTATTTTGAAGGTTATTAACAAAACAAAAGATTCTGAGAAATAGATCTGATGTAACTGTAATTATATACCCAAATTGTCTTTTTAAGTGGCTATTACCTCTTTAAGGCAAAAAGTATGTAGAAAATATGAAATAGTAAAATTCCATTATACCCTAAAATTCTTCTAAAATAGTTTATGAGGAACTCCTAACAAAACCAACAACAAAACAACACTAAAAAAAAAACACACATGGTAATATCAAGTTGTGATGAATTACAAAATATTGTTCACCTTGCTTTGCAATCGGCTATAAATCTTATACAGTACTCTTGATTTTAGCATATGTGTTGCCGAAGTGCCCCCAATATAAGTACTCTTGAAAATAGCATTTACTAAGTAGTTAGTATGCCATAAACATTAGCATACTGGCCCCAAAGTCATTTGGTTAATACAAACATCGTATATAAACATTAGCCCCAAAGTCATTTGGTTAATAAGCACAAGAGCTGAGGCTTGAACCACTCCAAGTCCATGTCTTATTCCTGTATCAGAAAACTCGCACCTACAAAGAAAAAGTGTATTGTTGTCATTGCTGAGATGTATGCTTGATAGTGAAGCTTCCAGAAAGTAAGAGTCTGACCTCAAGAAGCTTAAAATAGATTTGGGTAGAGATATACAGAGATATCTTTAAGTTGCACTAATTTTGTTATACGGGTCAGAGCTTACAATGCAGATTATTAATATAAATTAATCCTATGATAAAAATACCTAGTAATTGCTTCTTTTGCTATAAGACAGCACCTGTGATCAATACATAGGTATGGGTTAAGCTACTCTATAAAATACCGTAACTCAAACATGCTCTATATTTATTTAATATTTGCGTGACTGTCCTGAGGTCTCTCTGACCCACAAAGTCATACCAAGTTTCTTCCATATTGGTGCTTTACCACTTTCTAGGGCATTTCTGTGGCCTATAGTCAACGCTGGCTCAGGAGCAGCACACGTACTTTTCGGTCCAGGAGCAGTGCTGTGTCCGTTAATAGGCCTCCCTCTCCGTGAATCACTTCCACTCACATGCCATTATGAAGAATTTAGCCACCCCTCGTTGCAAGGAATCCTGGGAAATGTAGTGTCTGCCTGAGCAGCCATGGTCCCTGCTAAAACATGGTAGAGTAGATGTTCAATTACGAAACGAATAGATAGCAGAGTGGGGGTATTTCATGCTTCACTAATTTCACCAATTCCTCATGTTCCCAATGATTTTAATACTTGGTTTAAACAATTTTGGTTTAACTAGTTTTATTTTCTCCCCTTCTCTCTCATGGTACATTTGGAACTTACTGCTTGTGTAATAATAGCTTTTCCCCCTTACCTAAGACCTGGAGGTGACCATACAGGTTCTCTATGCCAATCCCTATGACTTATTGATAAGATATATTTGGTTTAGAGGAAAGTAGTGTGTAGCCCAAATTTGTTTTGCTAGTGCTGAGACATTAGTTTAGACCCTGCCTTAAATCTAAAATTTATGTCCTCTTATTCCTTTTAGTTTATTAAAAAAAAAAACAAAAATGATTTAACAATCTGAAATCATTAAAAGATATAGTCATACTTTAAACATGTTTTTTTAATTTATCTTAAAATACATATGTTTGGAAAAAGCTATTTTTGTGTATAGAATGACTGACTATGCTAATTGGGAGTTCCCAACATCTCCCTTGAATAAAACCTCAACCCATTTAAATTACCTCTAATTTCTGGTTTCATAGTCTTTGAACTAGGGTAAGAACTTAAAAACATACTTAACGTAATTTAACATAATCCAGCCTTTTATTGATATCTTGAATAGATCTAAATCTACATTTTCTGTTATTTTTCGGTCATTGGCCTTTGTCTAGTCTTCGCAAAATATTCAACTTCCATGAAAACCAAAATTGTCTTTCTCTCTGCACTCATATTCCACTGGGTTATGATGTATTTAAGTTATATAAGTTGAGTAACAATCCCAATTGAAAAAAATATTTTGGATCTATAGCTGACTTTTATTAAACATACAACTCAACCAATAAAGCAGACATGGGAGGGTGTGCTAAAGAGTTAGTTACAAGTACAGATAGCTGCATGCTGCATGCACCATGAGAACATTATATGGAGGATTTGGAGATCTATAAAGAGAATTCCCATGCTGCTAAATATGCAACCAAAATTAATCCTTGTAGATTGCTCATATATTAAAGTTGATCATTTCTTCCCTGTTGTTTTAATTATCATTATTATCCTCATCACCATTAATAATTAAGATCCTAATATAGAGAACACTGTGCTAGAAATTGTGGAGTCCCAAAATTGTAAGACATAGTCCTGAACCTCAGTGGATTTGAAATTCAGCTGGGATGGAAGAACATCAATGATACAGTTCTGAAAACCTAGAGTAAAATCGAAGAACATTTGGTGTTTAGACTAAGTTTTTCTATTCCTATTCACACACTTTTAGGCCTTCTAAGAAAGAAAACAATATGCTAGTTCTATTAAAAGTACCAGATTCTACATAATGCTGTTGTTATCCCATATCATCAAAGTGACCTAATCTCTGAAGGTACCATATAAGTATTAAAATTATTAAATATGCAGACAAATTTTTATTTGTGAGTATGATCTTTACAGTACTGGAAGTAAATTAAATATTCAGCCGTATATAATTAAGACCTTGAGATCCTCTCCTTTAAATCTCTTACATGGGAGCAAGTAAAACTTTATAAAAAATATTATAGTGAAGCAGACCTTATGGATGCTAAAGCTTTAAACATACTTCTTTTTTATTTTTTTAGAGTTATTATTTGCAAGAAGGTGTGTGTTTGAGAGAGAGAGAAAAAAAAAGGAAGGAGGACCCAGAGCAGTCTCCATAGTCATGTAGCATTAGTTGTGACACGGTTTCATTCCACACAGGTGGATGTGGGGCCATGCAGGGTGGGAACTGAGCTGGGGCTCCCTCCCACATGGGAGGAGAGAAACTTTGCTGCCATTTGGTGGTTACCAATTGCACCTCAGCCCAGCACATGAGCCTACACGGGCCAATGCCAAGACTTCATCCCTAGACCTTGATCCCTGGACTTCGCTTTTGCAAGGCAGGTGCTCAACCTGCTGAGCTATCCTGGGATCTCTCGTTTTTATTTGAAAAAAAAATTCTTTCGTAGATTAAAATGATGTGACAGCTATATTTTCCTACAGATAATATAACTCAAAGTTTTATGCGTAAGATATATTGTATTTTAAATACAAGTATATAGTAATGAAGTCTTGATTACATGACAGTTATCAACAAAATGCATTTCGGATAATCAAAAGTCCATTTATACTACTTTCTCTGAGAAGGTTACATGACATTTTTATATTCTAGTTTGTTAGGGGATTCTGGAGTAAAGGTAATGAATTTCATAAAAATGGGTGAGAAAATGTAACAAGTAATGGGTTGTTCAAGTGTTGAGTAGGTAAGCAAAAACTAAAAAATTAATGTTGTCAATTTGGTTATTGCATACGGTTTAGTTCCTGTACCCCACCTATATTCTTCTTGCCTGACTTTTGTTAGAAAAGGTGAGATTTTGAGTAATTGGCTCAAAGTATAATTAAAGCTAATTAACAAGAAATGTAAGCAAGACTGCACAATTATAGAAATGATTTTTGCAGTGATAAACTATAGCAGAAAGTTAGAGTGTTGTAACTTCTAAAATACTTTTTTTTTAAACCTAATCCTTGCATCCATAAATTAGAGTTCAGAACACATATGAAATTATGAGATATATTTGATGATATGTTTTTTTAATTGTTATTTTACCTTATAATTAACCTAACTTCATTTATTCTTACCTATTATAAATGGCCATGAATTTTTACTTACAAATGACACCACAGAAGAAATTGCTTTTTATAGGTCAATGAAATGTCTAGAATAATAAAGTACTATTTGATTTGTTTAAATCTTAAATCTCTTTATGTATGGTTTTAGATTTTTAAAAACTTCTAAAACAACACCAACCAAATTATATTATAAAATACTTTTAAAATTATAAAATACTGAAGAACTGGTTGTAAAAGATTAATGTACAGTATACTATTTTTTTTATTTTGATTCTTCACAGCTTTATATGCATTTAAATATCTACACTAATACTATCTCCAATAAAATGCTTTTCTTTTAATAAATTCATTTATATATTCATTTTCTTGGGTTTCAATTAATCCTAAGCATGGATTTTTTCCACTGCAAATTTTTGCCAAAAACATCTTTAAGTCAACGAGTAGAAAGAATAAAGAGAAAGTCCTCATGCCACATACTTCATTCTAATTTGTTACAGTGGACTTAACCATAATGGGTAGCAAGTAGATATAATTTTGCGATGATTTCAACACTTCTGCATCCATAGGCACGAGTAGTAAAGGATAACGTTTTCAGGGAGAGGTTGAAGAAACACTAACATGTTGCCTTCCTATTAACATTTCATGCAAGTGACTTTTGCATACTTAATGCAGTCCCCCCCCCTCCCCTTTTTCTCTGGTCATTACATGAATATGCACTGGAATCTTGAAGTGACCTTCGGTGTCTTCTCTTTCCATGGTCACGGCCACATGTGCAGAAGGGCTGTTGGCACTGGTGGCAGGGGCACTCGATCTGGAATCTATGCCATGCTTCACATCTCAGGAGGTCCTCCTACTGTGTGAATGTGTGTACACCAATGTTCAAGTGCCTTTGTCCCTTATTTGTCCAATGACACTGAATGAGTTCATGTGTCTTTCTTTCTGCCTCTCTCCATGTTTTTCTTTTTGTGTTTATTTTCCCAACTATTGTTCTTCAAGATGCCATTGCTCACATCTCAACAATCTCCACACTCCACTGTTGCTCATTCTTCTAAGTAATTCAAACCCATTCCCTCATTCTACTTCTGCTGATCCTTCTCTGGTCCAGACTCATATACATTCTCATTCTACTATTACAATAGCTTCTAAATTCTTCTTCCATTTGACAATTTCTATTTTCCTACAACTCATTCTTTTTTTTTTAATTGTTAAATTTGTTGGGGTGACATTGGTTGGTAAAAGTTACATAGGTTCCAGGTAAACAATTCCACATGACATCATCTATGTGTTGTATTGTGTGCTCACCATCCAAGTCAGTTATCTTTCCATCACCATATACCGGTACTTTATGAGTAGGAAGGGGGCATTATTCCTGTTCTATGAAAAAAACATCTTGCTCAACTATAGGTGTCTTCTTATAGAGCTCCACAACTTCTATGTACAATTCGGAGTAGAACATACTGATAATCAGTATTTTCTACATTGTACTTGAAGGACAGAGTGATCCTGAACATGAGTGACAAATAGGATATAGGATGTGATATTGAATGAGTCTTCATGTTTGTCTCATTGCACTGCTTATATCTTTGCATGAATGAATTTCCCTTTTCTGATTACTGGGTGTCCCCTAGGTTCATTCGTTCCCATTAGTCACCCAGGGCTAAAGCCACTGAGCTCTTATAATTTGTCTAAGGAGCTTTAGCTAGTGAATGGTGCATCCTAGACCCACACATAGGCCTTTTTAATTCAAAATATATGAACTTTTTGGAGTGTTTCTCATTTCTCACAACTGTAAGGTATGTAGAAATTTCCTGGGATCTTTTTAAAATACAGAAACTGGTCCAGTGGGTTGTGTTTATGTTTTTCACTCTCTATGGTGATATCTGTAGCTCAAGTATTACCATTCATTATTACCTATGTACATGGAAACCAGAGAACTACAACTTTGGCCAATAAGTTTTCAAGTCAACACATATTTATGAAACAGTGGCTACAAGGGGCATAGAGTGGAGTAATATCTTCTTTGTCTTCAAAGAGATTACCATTTAATAAAGAGAAAAAAGTCAGGGATAAATGCTACTATAATACAGAGTAGACTATGGTGTACATCAATAGAAGGGCACAAAGTAGGAAGTGATATGAGGTGGTTACGAGTATGTCTAATTGACGAAAAAGCAAGAAAAGCTTCAGAAAGGCTGTGGCATTTGAGAGCTCTTTGGAAGATAAGTACAATTTTGGGGAAGCCAGGATGGCTCAGTGGGCTAAGTGCTCACATTTTAGCCTCAGGGACCAAGGATCAAATCCCAGCCCTGGCCAGTGTGGACCCATATGCTGAACTGAGGAGTACCCCCAGTTCAGTTCTCACTGGGGTGAGACTCCGGCCCAGTTCCTGCCCTGTGCAGCCCCTCGCCCACCTGTGGAATGAAACTATGTGGATAAAACAATAATGTGCAACTGTGGAGACTGCTCTGGGTCCTCTCCCTTCTCTCTGTCTCTGTATCTCTCTCTCTCTCTGTCAAAAAACAATAAAAATAAATCGTTAAGATAAGTACAATTTCAAGAAGAGACTATGAGTAATATGATAGGAACAATAGGAACAATAAAAAGAACATTCTGAACTGAAGAAATTGTTAGCACATAGGCACAAAGGTAGGGCATGGGAGGCAATTGTAGGAAACATCAGGAAGTTCTGTTTGGCTGTGCTGTTAGGTGAGTAATGTGCAGAAGAGTAGAAGGAAACTTGGAAGAGGTCCAAAAAATAGAGCAGAACATTTTGAGGGTCACCAGATGTGAACTTGGCTTATATTCCACGTGGAAAACATCGGCATGATACTCTATTCAAGGCATAGCTTGAATATTTTCAGAATGTCTTTTAGACTAGCTTAGAGTAATCGTCTCTCTTGAAGTTATAGACCTGCCTCCCTCTTTTTTTTAGTTATCCTGTGCAACTGAGCAAACATATAGTGTGTAAGGTACAGAATAAAGTAAGCAGATAGCAGGTCCTGAATAACTATTAATCAGGTGAATAAGTTCTTGATCACAAAGACATATTAAGTCACCAAGACTAGTATAATGACTACCGTTAAGGACATGGTTGATTTTACAATTGACTTCTTGAAGATTTATTTTTTATTGTTTGAAGGAAGGTGAGAGAGAGAGAGAGAGAGAGAAGGGGGAGGGCCCCGAGCAGTCACTACAGTTGTACAGCATTAGTTATGACAGTTTCATTCTACACAGGTGGGTGTGGGGTTTCATTGGGTGGGGACCAAACTGGGGCCTCCCACATGGGAGGTGAGAACCTTCACTGCTGAACCATCCTGGCGGTTACCAGTTGTGCCTCAGTTCACTATATTGGGTTGCCCGGGCTGGGGCTGGGAATTGAACCCCGGACCTGTCCCGACATCCCCAAGGTGTTACAGGTTTTGATGTAACTCATATTTCAGCTTAGCCAAGGGGGACGAAAGGAGTCCTAATTCAGGTCATTGCTAAAACAACAGAAATCTGCTAGCAAACTTGCAGCAGCCTAGGGCTGTTATTTCAGTTGCAGAAAAAGGAAAAAAAAAAATAAAAAACCTGGCCAGAAATTTTAAAAAATCTTGGAGAACAATTATGACTCTAGGAAAATTTGAAAAGTTTCTCTATATCTCTGGATATGGAAAAGATTGTATGAACATACACACAGCCCTGGGAAAACCTAGTTAAGAAGAAAGCACCATTTATTTCTGGCTGAAAGATATTTGAAGAAATATTAGTCAAAACACTGGAGACCCTGAGCAAGCAGGAAGTGAAAACTAAGTCTTTATATAAATGGCCAGAAATGTGGAATAATGCCTTCTCAATCAGATCCCCTGGACACAGGGTAGAAGATATACAGGAAAGATATTTAAAGCCACCTTCTCCCTGAACATAACACTGGCTGATCATTAAACTATAAGGAATCAGGGGTGACATATAGGAAGCCAGGTTCAACTTTTAAAATTGCATTATTTTATATGAAGTTAAAATTTTTTAAATAATTGATTAAACTAAAACCCAGCAGAGTTCAGTGGTTGCACACTGCTGGAAATACAGAATCTACAGAATTGATCCAGGTAAGTCTCAGAATAAACACACAGCAATAAAAAGAGAGAAATAAAATCCCAGCAACAACAGCAAAGTTTGAGCAGTGGTGAGGGAGATGCTTGATATAAAAGTTGCTAGAATATGTTATCTAAACTGTCCAGTTTTTGTTGTTAAATTTATTAGGGTTACATTGGTTAGTAAAAATTATATAGATTCCAGGCATACAACTCTTTCCATCACCAGTGGGATGACTCAGTGGCAAAAGTTCTCGTCTTTCATGTGGAAGGTCCCCAGTTTGGTTCCCACCCCTCCAGGCCCCACAACCACCTGTGTGGAATGAAACTATGTCACAACTAATGACGTACAACTGTGGAGACTGCTCTGGGCCCTCCCCCTTCTCTCTGTCTCTCTCTGTCTCTCTGTCTCACGCCTTCTCTCAAACAATAAAATAAATCTTAAATGAGCAAACAAACAAATAGAAAAGCTGAACTCAACCTTTACCTAAGGAAAGAGATATACAGAACATTATAACTTGATATTCAAAAATAATGACAAAATGTGAAATGTTCCCCGTGACTTCTACTGACTGTACTTCTCTTCTGTGAATGATTTCTCTTTTGAGGTAGACTGTGAGGAGAAAGGGAAAGACTGATAAATCACTTCATGTTTAAGTAGCTGCAAAAATATGATTTATGGCTGAATTCTGCCTGGATGTCCTTTCTGCTAAGATCAAAACATTCTTTTCATCTCTGATTATTCTGTCTCACTCACTGTCAACATGCATAAACTTGGTACTCTAGAATGTTATAAAAGTAATGCAAATATGCTTTCATCAGGTCGTAAACACATATGATCCTACGGTATTCATTACCAATAATGGTCAACGGTGTCATGTGCTTTATGGTTATTTCAGACAAACTATGAAACCTGTTAGGGAATACGGGTTGAGAGACATTGAGTGGGTGTAACTCCTTAGTATTAAAATGTTATCAGTATAAATTTGGTTAACTTTTTTTGAAAAGGTATTTCCTTTGTTTAAAATGTGGGTTTTACTAAGAACATTGTTTTCAATTTTTCAGAAATGGAGAAACATTTTTACATATTTTATTTTAATACAGTTTTGATAGTCTATTCAATTCTTGCTATTTGGAGATTACAGTGATTTCCCAGAAAATCCTTTTTCCACTAAATGTGATTGATAAAATTGATAAAGTTTATGTAGCATGAAGTACATCACATTTGTTCACACTCCTTCAACATTTGACGCCATTAGTGTAACAAATGTCTGATTGATATAAACACCTGACACAGTGCCCAGAAGTTATTTATGAGAAATTAAGTATTTGAACTAAATGTCTTTTGGGAGCAGTGGGTTCTGATTAATTTTCACTGTCAGTGTATAAATAAGGTATGCCTTTTTAACTTTTAAAATTATACACCATTTATATTGTATGAGAACTTCAGTTATCTACAATTTGCCTTCATAACACGATCTGTATCTCTGTCAGCCTTGGACAGAAAATGCTTTCTTACGCATACATGTATACACATGTCTCATGCATTAACAAGGTATGTTAGTGAAAACATTTTATTAAAATAAGTAAGTTAGGGAATGACGATATAGGTCAGTGATTGAGCCCTTCCTCACAATCATGAGGTACAGAGTGTAATTCCTGGCTCCGGCCCATGTAAACTCCACATGCTGAACTGTGCTGCAGCTAGTAACTGCTGGGATGGCTTGGTGGCAAAGATTCTTGCCTCCCATGTGGGAGGCCCCAGTTTCAATTTCTGCCCCACCCAGCTCCACACCCACCTGTGTGGAATGAAACCATGTTACAACCAATGATGTACAACTATGGAGACTGCTCTGGGTCTTCTTCCTTTCTCTCTCTCTCTCTCTCTCTCTCTCTCTCTCTCTCTCTCTCTCTCACTTTCTCTGAAACAATAAATAAATAATACTTTAAAAAATGCATAAAAAAGAAGTAGGTGACTAGAGGCTAAATAATTAGGAAGCTACATTTTAATTATTCTATTCCTCTTTACTGTCATTCCTGAGTCATAAATTTCAAGGTTAGTTTTTTTGTTTGTTTTGTTTTTTACTAATGAAAATCAGTTATTGGGATAATGTTTAATTCTGAAATATATTCTTTTTCCAAGCGAAACATTAAAATGTTATAAAGTGCATGTTCATCCATAATGTAAAAGTCTCAAATAAATCTCTTGTAAAAGCATGAAGATTATCCCAATTCTTCCTATACACAGCAGAGACTTTACGATTTTCAAATTGCAGTTGACTGAAGAAAAATGACTCATCCCATTGCCTCGTGGAAACTGTAGGTGTCAAACACATCTAGAGGGAACTCACAAATATCCACTTCTCCAGAATAGCAAAGAAACAGTGAATAAAAAATATAGAGAGGAAGAGAAATCTCTAGAAACTTTTAAATCGTAAAGGTCTCTGATACTCAAAGGGTCCCATTTCAAATACACCAATGGGAGTTGTGTATTTCAGGGCTACACATCATTCTGAAGAAGGTCTTTGAAGTAGTTACTTTTGCTACTTTGTGTCTCTCTGAGCTTCCTAGAGGGCCGCCTCTGAACCACTACCTCTCAAAATGCTCATACAGCTGGTATTTTTACATCATCACCATGAATAGTTTGAATCACTGTTGTTGCGTTTTTGAACCTTCTTTTGCTTCATAAATAAAAAGCAGAGGGAATACATACTGAGGATGCCAAAAAATGTTAACACATCTTAAGAGAATCCAAACGCCCCAAAATTTGAACAACTTGGAATCCAAACAAAAAAAAATCAAGCAAATTTTGCCTCGGAATCCAAATTCTGCTTTGGAATCCCAACGCCAACATGCTGTTTATATGGGACGTATCGACTGTACGGCCCATAGCGTTATCCTAATGCCCACTTGTTGTTTGTGTGAGGTGGCACCCAATAAAGCCTTAGTTGACAGGTGTGTTAAGTTGTTTGATGATAACATCATTGAACATTTCAGAAAAGTGCAAAAAGATCGCCGACATGAGACCACTTTGGAACATTGGTTCTCAAAAGCAAACACAGCCAGTGACCCAAGCTCTCTATAAGTGGACCCATAGCAAAGGGCATTAAAAGACAATGCAGACACCTGAAGTTATTGTGGACGATGATTCTTCTTCCTCTTCCATCTCTTAAAGCATCCACATGTGTCATCGTCATTATTTTTTATTTAAACATTATTACTTGTGAATATTTTACCTTGAAATTGGTAAAATTAATATTTTACTTTAAATCCAGTGTATGTATTGTTAAAATCATTTTGAAAATTCAAGTTCATGACACCCAGGAACAGATTAAGTTCCTGTTTTTTTTTTTATTTAAAAGGGAAAAACTTGTCTTGGAACTGGAACATTTTGGAACTCGAACAGGGTTCTGGGACAGATTAAGTTCGAATTCCAAAGCATCACTGTATTACTTTTCAAAGTTGAATTGAATAGGAAAGCAATGCATAGTATGACGTTCCCTCAAAAGATGCTGTTCATCTAATGAAAACTAGCATCACTATCAACAGGCAGGACGGAAGAAATAGTGAAAGAAAATGGTGGAAGCATGGTTGTCGTTCAAGGAGTGCAAGACCATGTTGAAATGGTATTTGAAATTCGAGAACATTGTGGAGGTACAATGACAATGAAGATTTGAGTGTGCAACAGAACCTCCAACACATGCATGCGTGATCAGTGTGAGACACCATGCACAGTAATCCGGTGGACATTTTGGTCAACATTGCTCAAGCAGTAGTTCGCCACCATCAGAAGTGTCTGGACGCTGATGGTCACCACTTTGAGCCCCTCTTGTCATTGAAGAATTTAAACATGATTTGTATTCATCCTTTGTTATCGGTATATATTGAGTATCACAATTTTAATGCAGTTTCATTCTTTCCTAAAATGTGTATGTATTATTTTGACATCCTTCATCTTTGGCACATATGTACAAATATAATAGTGAGACAACCTAACACAAGAAACTGGCAATTAACCTATCAGAGTTTGAGATCAGGTAGCAAGGACATTCTCTAAAATACCAGATTCTTTTTGACAGTGTCAACTCCAGAATTTTATACAGAAGAATCTAAGGGGCAACAGTCTCATTTAAATAGGAGGTTAGAGGGATTGTCTAGAAGCACTGTTTTTAATTGGATTGAATGTTTATTTGGGCTAGCTTGAATAATTTCATTAGTAAGCACTACTTTCAACTTAAATTGTATCTTTATTTGGTGAAGGACTTTGATGTTTCATTATACACAAAGAAGAAAGCAACCCCTGAGAGATTAAAGTTTAGCCAAAATATTATGTGCCTCAATTTGTTAAATTAGAATCAACAGCTATACAGCAATAGCATTATAATAACTTGTGTGGGATTGAGAATTTGATTCTTAAAGATGTTTTTAAGAAGTGTAGTTCTTGCCATACATAAACATTCTCACATTGTCATCTGTATGCCAGACACAAAGACACTACACAGAAGTCACTTATAGTGGGTGCTGGGCTAGCGCAGTGGTTGAGTGCTTGCCTCACAATCATGAGGTCTGGGATTTCATTTCGGGCGCCACCCCACACAAACCCTAGATGCTAAACTGTGGCACAGCTGGTAACAGCCAGGATAGCTCGACTGGTCATTGTTGAGATAGATTGGTGGCAAAGTTCTTTTTTTTTTTTAAAGATTAATTTTTATTGTTTTTTTGACAGGGACAGACACGGACAGAGAGAGACAGAGAGAAGGGGGAGGGCCCAGAGCAGTCTCCATAGTTGACAGCATTAGTTTTCCATATAGTTTCACTCCACAGGTGGGCACAGGGCTGCGCAGGGCAGGAACTGGGCCTGGAGCCTCCCACATAGGCCCCAGCAAGAACTGAACTGGGGGCACACCCCAGTTCAGCATGTGGGTCTACATGAGCCAGA